>QWZN01000200.1:0-45586 GCA_003693225.1 Venturia aucupariae | reverse complement strand
CCTATCCTATAGAGCTATTAGACTTGTCTAGAGTTCTAAGTAGAGATTCTTTATTAGGGAAGTTAAAGAAAGCCCTAAATAGATTATATAAGTTAGCTTATAATATTTAGAACAATAAAAATGTCAAGGGAATTTGGTTAGGAATTTCTTACTCTTTAGAGTTGTTAGATCTAACTACTTTAGATACCCTAGATAGTCTACTCTTACGCTTCTATATTTCTAGATTAGTAGTACTAGTGATATAGGCTTATAAGTGAAGTTACCGGTGTCTTAGGATCCTCTTTAGTAGGAATGTTATCTAGGGAAGACTAAGAGTTAGTTCCTTAAAAGATTTCTTTACTACCTTTTACTATCTATATTTTGTTAGTCTAATAACTGGAATCTCACTTGCGTATAGGGTTAAACTACCTTAAATATATAGAGGATAAGTTTTCCAGCTAAATAGATTTAGAATAGAGAAGGTTTAATAAATGCTAGATTTAGTTTAAGTTGAGAAGATTTTTTAAGAGCTAGGAAAGAGAAGAGAAGGAAGTAGATATTAAGTATTTTAAGGATAGTAAATTTAACTACAAAAGATAAAGCTTAAGTACTAAATAGTAGCCTAGCCTAGTTACTTTATAGTAACACTAACTAGTTATATTCTATTATAGGAAATAGGTTATATAATAAAAGTTATAAACCTAAGCTTCCTATTAGCCTATAGATACCTAGGCTCCGCAATTCAGGCCTTAGTTACCCGTTTAACTACTACTACCCGAGCGTAGGCGTTATTTTAGCAATAGTTACTTCAGAATTTTCGATTTGCACTATATTAGATCTTGGTTAGAGATAGATAGTTTCGGATAGGATTTTAATACTTCTAAATACTATAAGTTTACCTGCGCATACGATTTGTATAGCTTTCGATTCACCTAGATTCCCTGCTTTTGATTTTGAATACTGGATTAGGTTTAGGATATTAGTACTTAAGATCTTAGAGTTTATATTTATTTCTTTTCTATATATCTACCCTATAGTCTCTACCTTATTTTCCTTTCATAAAAGAAGAGTTGCTAGTATTTGGATAATATTATCCTATATAGGAACATATATAGATAGAGGTTGGGTGCTACTTTTAGGTTAGGGATATTTCTACCTACCAACTTTACCTAATACAACATAGTAGTTATAGTATAGGGATAGTATATAGTTATAACCTACAAGCTCTCTTGCAGGTTATTAATTAATTAGAATATACTATACCAACAACTAGTCCTTTCTTTATTCTTTGCTTTATTATTCTTGTTTTATTATTGACGTCAACCCACACCTATATACTTGATAGGATCTAGTAGAGATATACCAACAGGTTATAATATTAATCGATAATATATTAAGAGAACCTTAAAACTCGTAAAAACTACTTCTCTCCTAGGAGGCTTTATAATATAATATATAGATTAATAATTAGCGATTTCGACGACAGTTTCAACGCCGTAAAAATTATTAAAATCGATTAACTAGTTACTAAGATAGATAGGGGTTTAAGTTAGTATTTTTATTATCTTCTAAGGCTAAGGCTTGGCGCGGACGTCTAAGCGCGGTATTTAGAAGGCTAATAGATACATTTTAAGCTACTACCAACAAAAACTACTATAGATATACTACTTATATAATTTTAAAAGATTTGGAATTAGCGTATAAAACTAGCCTATTAATAAATTAAGTACAAATGTTCTAACCTTTTAGTTATAGCTATATATAACTACGAAGATACGCCGTAATCTCGCTATTATAAACTTGGGCTTAGCTATACGTAAATAGATCTACTAACCTTACTTAAGCGCGCTCGCTATTACTATTAGCTAGGCTTAGAATCCCGCCCTAGATTAAATACCTTAAAGGTATACTATTTATATAATTTTTGATTCTATATATAGGTAAGAGTAAGGAGATTTAGATTCGAAAACCTTATTTAAATTGAACTTGGCGAAATAACTAGATAATAATAATAAAATATATACTTCTATAATAACTAGATGCGGCGCTCGGAACCTACTAAGCCCTTAAAAGATAGTATAAAACTTTACGTATAAACGAAAAAAAAGCCTTTTAACTAACTACTAACTACTATTTATTATTCCTCCTTAAATAACTAAGGTAACCCTATAGCCTCCTCGATGAACAGCAGCTTCTCGATCGGCTTAAGGTAAGGAAATACCTAGCCTACGCCGTCACGGTTAGCCTAAAGCTATCGAAAGAATCGAAACTTTATACTAAGCTTTATAGAAGGGTTTATCGTAGCTATTACCTCTATATATAGCTCCTACTAGCCCTTTGGATTACCGGCTTTAGCTACCTTTATAAGTCTAGTAGTTAAGGCTTTATTATATTCTCTTATTAGTTCCTAGACTTGCGCGTTATCGCGCCCTTTCTACTTATTTTTACTAGCCTTCCTCCTCGAAACCTTATCCGCTACCAAACCCTCTTTAATCGTACGCTTACGCTTCGTTATATATTCCTTAGGAGCCTTAGTAATAGGAAAAGCGGGTTGAATATCCTTATTGAATATAGTACGAGGTCCTTAACGGGCGTAGCGACTAGTAGCGATTCGGCTACTAATAAGGAAGTCTAGCTCAACCTTATAGTTAATCCGCTTATTACGGAACCTCCTTCGGTCCTAATACTTACTATAATAGCGATCTATTACCTCTAGCTTACTTATAATAATACCGAGTTCGTTTATAGTCTAGCTAGAAGTACTATTAAGGTATTCAAGCCAAACCTTCTACTCTATACGAAGGTCCTACTACTTTGACTAGTATTAAGTAGTACTAACGAGGTAGCCGTATATTTTAGAGATTTTACGTGAAATATAAGTCTAGGCGGCTAACTTAAAACTATTATTAGCTATTAATCTATTAAGAAAGGCCTATTTATAGCTAGTAAGGAGTCTCCTTACTATAGCTACGGACTAATCTAGCTTTTTACGCTTACCTATAGCTACGGTAGAGGCCTAAGAGGCTTAAGAGGATTCAACCTTATATTTAAGGCGTTGAATAGTAAGTTGAGTAGTCTCTATAAACGCGAGATTATAGTCTTCTTTGCTAACTTTGGTAGGTTATTAAGATAAACTAGCTTCGTTTAAGGGCCCCGCAAAGCTAAGTAGAACTAGTAGTTACTAAAAAGTATATATTATAGGGCTACCCTCCTACTAAGTAATTGAATCCTCGGTAGTTTATAAGGCCCCCGGGTTATTATTGTAAGTAAGATCGTAGATAGAGAGAGGTTGACGAGCTAATATTATATAGATTTTAAGTAAAAAGATAGATTCTAAACGGTTTTTTCTTATAAGGAGGGACGTATCTTAGAAGCCTTATTTATATACCGCTAGAGAGGCTTTTAGAGATATATACCTCTTATTATATAAGTCCTCGTTTATTAACTTACTTCTATCGATTTTGAGCGTTATTACTACTTTTCGAGATCGCGAGTAGTACTAATTGTTTAAGGCCCTTAAATAAGTATATTTATATATAAAATAGACTATATATTACTGCCGAAGGGTTTGAGGTTACTCTACTATATAAATCGCGTTAATCTATAAGTTAACGTGAAGGTAAATATAATTAGTAGAGATTGATCGGGTAGCGACCTCGAGATCACGTTACTAACGATAGATAGTATACTATCTTTTCCTAGCTAGGCTCAATGTACAAGGCGGCCTTGGCCGTACTATAATCGCGAGATTAAAACGCCCTCAATTGGCATCGCGGCTATATTAATTAATACGCTAATTATATTGGCGGTATTGCCCGTGAAGTCGTTTGAAACGCGGCCTAGTATAAAAACAAGACGAGGGGTCGATATATTTTCTAGCGTAGGGATTAGGCTTTAGGCTATCCCCTTCTATAAAGATATTATTTTATATAAGACCTAATCGAGGAGAGTAGACCTAATTCTCGAATTAATTAATACCCGTAGTTAATTACTACCCTGGTTCAGGGTAGTAGTATACCTAATATACTAGATACCTCAACGTCCTATTTATTAATTATGATATATTATTGCGCCTATCTCTATAGAATCTTAGTATTTTAATCCCGGTAGTATTATTTAGAGCCTTAATTCTTTTACGCTCTATAATTACAGTATCCTTAGCCTCTTTAAGAATCTTATTGTCGGCCTTTTAGCGTAGTAGTTTTACCCTAGCCTCAAGCTCCTCTAAGGTCTCTACTTGTTTTTTAGTAACTATACGACGTGTATTGCCAGCCGTAAGTAGACTAATATATATAATAGACCTCCGTGAATCCAGCTTGCCCTTTGCCTTTTATTATACGGCTATAGATTGCCTCTAAAGTTACCTTTACTATATCTCTCCCGCGTGCGCAATCTTACCTAAAGCGCGTAGGTATTGTTGAAACTATTACTCCTAATCTAGATAGCTTCTATATTTATCTATTCTATTCTTAAGCTTCTATAATACATTAGTATCTTCAGGCGACTTTAGATCCTATAAATAGGCCTCTATTTTAAAGTAATTGTCCGGGGTAACTAGGCGCTCTAGTAGCTTAGTAAGCGGCGCGGGTAGCTTGCTTATTACTACCTAAGGGTTAAAAGAATAAATACTAGTACTTACCTATATAGATATTATAGTAGTATACTTGAAAGTTCTTACGCGAACGGTAGGTAGGGCGTTAAGGAAGGCGATTTTATCGAAATCAATATAGCTATCGGCGTAGGCTTAGTTGACTGAAATACTATACTAGTACTTATAGAGCTAGAAGTAGACCACGTCGAGCGGCTAGTAGATATATATAGTATAAGGAATAAAAGGGAAGAGGATAATCTTATTCTTATTATAATAGTCTATAACTTCCTTAGTACCGTAAGTTGTATAACCGTCGAGAAAGAGGAGTCTCTAGATACCTTTTTAGCGGGGTTTTGTCTACTTATTAAATATCTTAATCTATTTTAATACTAAATAATCGTTTATATATATAGATTCATTATATTCTAGTACGTATTTATTAGGAAACTCTACTCCTATAAACTATCGCTACTACTTCTCTTTTCCTTTTAGTATAATAAGGGGTAGTAGGACGTAACTATCTATAGAGATATATTTACTAACTATATAACTTTCATGGTTTATAATTATCCTAGATTTATACCGATAGCGATTACCCTTTAAATAGACCTTCTCTTTCTTTTCTATACTAAGCCGGACTCCTATTTTGTCGTAGTTATAGATATTACAAAGCTCGATACTTTTCTCGATAATAAGGCGACTATAGTACTTAAACTAGTCCTTTAAGATCCGTGGATCTTCTATAACCTCTCTATTAAGTTCCTTAGGGTTATCAATCCTTGCGACGAACTACGGGTATCTCTTGAAGAATCTAGTGGCCTATTTAGTACCGCAGAGGGTTAGTAGGTCCGGGTAGTCGGAATTTCGCTTTAAGAGGATATAATTACACTTATTAATAACTATAGATCGTGTATATCGAAGCCGTAATACGTTAAGGCGATCGAGCTATAGGATAAGGCCCTTTTCCTCTTCCTTAAGTATCAATGTATTAGTAGGTTTTCGTATAGTTCGTGGTGGGATCCCTCGTAGGCGTCGCTTGACTCTCGATTCGATTGCGCCAATAGCGGCCGCAGCGGACGCGATAGACGTGAATTTTTTGGATTTGTACGCGGCGCAGGCCTTCTAGACCTTAGCCTCTTAAGAAAGATAATTAGAAAGCATTGTGGTGGTTATAATAACGCGTTGAATTGATATATATACAAAAGTACGTTGAGGTGTCCGGAACGTTAGGTGTGCGGCCACCCTAAGGGTGGTTTTAGTCACGGGTAGGTGACTTGTCATCGAATTTACTCTTCAAGACTTCCGGAACTGTGATGATGATCTCTTCCACTAGTACCATAGTCGATATTATCGCGCGTGCTATCGTATTACCCGAGACGCAAAGTCCATGTGCGTCGGTTATCCCCATTACTTTGGGAGCTTTTCTGCTGGTGGGACATTTCGACCTCCAAAGGGCAAGATGCTCGGGTACATCGCGCAGCAAACTCTGTTCGCGACAACGACGATGATACCGCTATGTATGTGGGCTTTCGCAAACATGATAATGAGAGAGTTCCAAAAATACTACTGATGAACTCCAGCGATCCAAAAGCCAGCAACTCGGGATTCACAAGGCAAGGCCAAAATCAGCGTAGCGGCGGGAATAGCAATCGGCTGTCTTGTATTTGGTGCCTTTGTTACCATCGCCGTCTTCAAGTTCGTCCGGAAGAAGAGGCGTTTGTTAGTAAAAATTTCGAACAAGGCCGAGCTGGGCGCCGATGAGGAGACGGTGAAGAAAACGCACACCGTGCTGTCGAGTTGGCGGATAAATCTATCAGCGAGATGGATGACTCTTCGAAGCCTACTGGTGATAGGATGTGCTCCTGTACCAGGCGAGCTTGATGCTTAAGATGTGACAGCATCGATGCGCTCTCTATACCGACTTTCTTCTCTCAACGGTCTCAAGCAAGGATCCCAATCTGACGACACATCAGCAATATTCCTCTTCAGTAATCTTCTAGAAGAGGTGAAGAATGTTAGTCGTGGGGAGGGAAGTGTGCCATTCCACGATTCAGATTGCCCAACAAGACAAGATCTTTACAGGAAAAACCCGAAGCAAGGCACGACCCGAATACAACTTCCATCCATTCCGCACCCTGGCCTCATTTCCAAAAGGAATGAGTTGGTAACATGTTTTCCATCAAAAGGCTTCGAGGACCCCCACCTCAGATATGGTATTTGGTCCTCCGAAAACACCCGTTACTAATCATCCGACGATGAATGGCTTTGAGGACTTTGCCAATGGAGGTAGAACGAGTCACCCTGGCCCTCCTTGGTTGCAATCGACGACACAAGTGCAACAGACGACAACTGCAGCAGTGGAACAGACAACAACTGCAGCAGTGGAACAGACAACAACTGCAGCAGTGGAACAGACAACAACTGCCGCAGTGGTCACACCTTTGACCACGGCCTTGGACACACTTACAATTGTCACAAAGAGCGAGGCACCGCTTGCTGTACCTACGACCATTGTCATTCCACTGCCAACAAGTGTGCGCAACGATGCTGTCCCGCCAACTTTGGTGACGTCCATCGTGAGAGGAACAGCGCCAGGCTTGACCGCAGTCGTTGCAACGACTGTGTCCGTGACGGCAAGTGGTTCATCAAATACGATCGTAGTTACAGAAGGGCGGGACGTGCCTACAACTAAACTTGGTAAGTGAGATGAGAGGGCTAGATACTACTTGATCAGAACAAAGACTGACATCTTGTTAAGTTTCAAGTTTAATCTTCCCTTCCACGACCAAGCTCGAAGCAAAAGTCACAACCGCGACGCCGCAGCCGACAACGATCTGTAAGGTTACCGAGCGGCCGAGTCAAAAGTGGTGGCGGCTAACAAGGTGAATCAGTACCACAAGATACTAGCTCGAAAGAACCAAATCACAGTTTACCAGTAGCATTTTTCGCAATCCTCGCCACACTGATTACTTTAGTACTAGTCGGCATAGTCACTCTCCTGTGCATCTGTCGAAGACGGCGGAAACGGCAGACCATAGTTAGAGAGAATAAGGGGAACCATTTCGACGAAATCATTGTCAAAAGCACCGAGGTATACATGGAGGAGGAGAACAGAAAGTTGACTCCGGTGCATGAAGAAACGCAGGAAAAACGATACGAGATCCCTGACCGGCGTTCTGCTGCAGAGCTACCTGCGAGATTGTCGGCTCGAGAGTTATGTGGTGATGCCGTAGCGGCTTTGAAACGATTGACTTGAGAGCTTTCGATCGCGGCTAAGACCATAAGGCCCTGAGATGTCGTCAAAGACAACGAAAGTGGAGGTTGGAATGCTTGATGCGATGTATGATGATGTGTAGACGGAGAGGAATGGATAGGTACCAATGTCAAGCAGCCTTGGCAGGTCGAGATCTCGTTATTGAGGTGCCTACTAAATAAACAACCATATCCTTCTCTCCACAAAGTCTAGCAGAGTATGTTGACAAGAGCCGAGGAAGTGAACCACATGTCGCAATATGACAAGCATCTGCTCATCTTTGCCTATGAACTCCCAGGGCTCTGTGCTCGCACAATATGCTGGTTGATTTTGTGAACCCATCGACGTGGGGGTCGACTACCCTAGGCTGTCTGTCGATTCATGTCCGCCGAGGCTGAGATTACCTCGATACATGACCTCGATGTCAGATCTAACACTCTCGATTCCTGGTCAACCTTCAATATTGATATTGCCGCAAATACCTACGTGTCGTCGACAGATTTTGTTGTCCAAGGGCAGAACCTACGACAGACGTATCGCACTCGGACTTTCACGACAGCCGGGACCCATCGGCCTGGGATCCGGTGAAAGGTATTGGTCTCTACCTTGTGTTCCGAGTGTTTCGTGGGTGCTAAATTGCTGGTCACACCAAGAGCTCTGAATAATTGTCTGCGGATGTAGGCACCTTTGTACCTCCTTTTGTTGCAAGGAATCCAACGGCTGGGATGTGGGATCTTGTTGGCAGCTGAGGAGATTGATGGGAAAAGCAGATGGTTCTAGTGTTTGCCATGCCGGCGATGCGATTCGTCAATGGCTGTCGGACTGATCCAGCGCTGTCCTTGTCCAGCTTGCCTCGCTGTGCCAGAAGACGAGGGCGAGAGTGTTCTGTGGGCGCAGACGAGTGGCGTCCAAGAACGGGATCCGGGCTTGGATTCAGTGCAATTTGGCAGTCGGCTTCTAGAAGAAAGTGATGTGTCGAACGATTGATCATCATTATTGCCTGCATCTGCATGTTTCGCCCTCCAGGATCAGCACACGAGAACTGCTAATCCGCATCTGCGATAACCCCGAATATAAATAGATTTCGTCTGCCCAATCCCCAGAATTGAGCCTCAGAGTGGAGTCTCCGAATCAGCTACTAGTCCGCTTCTCAAGTAGAATACAAGGCAGAGCACCACTCGACCGTCTCTCCTCCCCTTCTGAACTTTCCTTCCCTTCCATGCCCACTGACACCTCCGTCCTCGACTGTCCATCGACAACGCCCAACCGCCGCCGCAGTGGAACGCACCGATTGAACCTCCTATCATGTGCTAGAGGGACATGGCAAGAGATGGTTATGGTCTTGCAGATACAATACAGCAATGGAACAACGGGCATACGCTCGCATCGCCCGGAGGTCGTGAAAGCACAAAGGAAGCTATGGCAAGAACGGCGCATAGTCCTTCTGCAACCCCGGACATGACTGTAAACCCCTTGCGCCCCTCTGCTGACGGTGGTACGCGCTCCAGCGACGGGACGACGCAGTATTCAGACTCAGGCGTATCAGACGAGGGGTCGACGAGAACCACAGTTGTAGAGCTTGTCTCGACAAGCGCGACATCCTCCGCATTTCCCGAGTCGTTTGGGCTCAGCATCTCGATAAAGGGCAAGTGGATCGCCGCCTACAGCTCTTCGGCTCTCTATCTTCTTTCCGTGGAAAATTTGCCTGCCTTCGAGAACTCCTGTAGAGGATTTAGGATAAGAAGGAAGCCACTGGCTGTGGCCGTGACCGATGTTGGGAAATTTGCGGTGCTTACAACGCCGCACAAAATTGACATTTACAAGTGTGGAGAAGAGCATGGGGATTTCTTGTTAGGACGATGCAGGAAACTGGAAACTGTTTACTTGGACAATGACGCTCGTAATTTGGCATTTTCGTATTGTGGAGAGGTCGTGGCTGCGGGATCAGATACTGGCGTTGAGATTCGGAATCTCAGTGCTGACGCCATGGAGACAGACAAGAGGCAGATCAATACGTCGTCTTTGGATTACCTATCGTTCTCGGAAGATGGAAAGTCTCTACTGGCAACGGCATCCGCTCGACGGGCTCGGGTGTCAACCTTCATCTCTCTTAATGAGGGATTTGGAGACGCGTACATGGATGAAGCACCACCGGAGGAGGTACCACTGGGAAAGACCTGGATAACGCAACTGCTCTTCCCCGAGAGAATGAATGCGAGACAGGCCGTGTTCCTTCCCGAGTCCGCCAGTGGCCCGGTCAATGCTTTGCTAGCCTTCGATTCGCATTCAGATCGTTATCGCGTCTACGACGTGGCGCTAAAGCGATTCACGAAGCAAGAGCTAAGTGTGCCGTTTGGTGTGAGATGGTCACGCTCAGATCGTCTCGAAGATGCACTGCCAGCCATCTCCGGCGATGCCTCTTGCGCCGCCGTCGCTGTACGGTTGAAATCCGGTCGAGAACTCTGGATTTACAACATACCTGCTCGCTGGCGAGAAGGAGACATTGACGAAAGTCCAGACCGCGAACATAACGAGGAGCACGAGATCTCGCCTTTGCGAAGGGTGCCGCTGCCTGCCAAAGAGGAGGGAACACCTCCAGAGAGCATCACCTACCTGCGATGGCTGCAGAACTCACACGCGCCAACTGGACGCTTGGTAGCCTTGGTAAGTACAGTCACGCTCGCAATGCCAGAAGAGGCTACCCCGATCGAGGCCCCTGCGGCAAGTGGCAAGGTGATGCTGTTCGACATGAAATACGCAACATCGGGAGGTGACAATGCGACTACGAAAACCTTGATTATCAATCTAGATCACATTGAATTGCATGAAGGTTTGACAGATGAGGTGTTGGAACTGGATCGAGAAGTTGACATTGTTCGTCGAAGAACGCAAGTCCAGAGGCAACGACCAGATCCCACCACACTTCCCAGTCCGCGTACTCCAAGAAGGTCTGCAAGCTCTGGAAGCACTGGAAGCGGTCTTTTCACATTGCGGGATCTCAATCGCAATCGCTCAGGCCGTCGGCGGAGATCTGTAGGCAGCATGTCCAGCATGAGTGAAGACACTGATAATACTGGGCCTGCTGCAGCAGTTGATGAGCCGTATTCGCAACAGCAGCCAAGGTCTCAATTTTCTCTTCATAGAGCCGCGACCATGGCAGCCAATTCCACCGCCAATCGAAACCACCTGCGTGCTTTACCAACCCGGCCACTTGAGTATCGAAGGGCTGATGGGCTGAGAGAGATGCCGCACGAAAGCGACGCGGACAATTGGGTGCCCCCGCCACCGCCATATACTGCGGAGCCTGACAACACCATAAGCCTGCCTATCTCACCAAGTCCAGGCCTCGCGACTGGCTACGTTCCTAGAATGCCAGGTCCGCCATTACAAGTTTCCCAAAACTCTCCGCCTCCACTTCCGCGGAGTCCACCAGCTGCTCCTCGGCCTACTCGGGCAATACCGGCGATTGTTCCACTTGCGTCTTCGACGGCACCACCACCTGCGGCGCCTGTTCAGGAGTTCATAACGCCAAGACAGCGTCCTCATTCGATGGGGATGTCACCAGGCTCAAGTCCAGTGGGTCAAAGAATTTCAAGGAGACCTGTCAACCCAAGGCAAACATCCGAGTCGTCACAGCACGCTCCCTCCCCACTCACTCCTCCAATACCAGGCTTTCTTACCAGCCCTATGACATTTCCTCCGGCTGGCAACTCACCTCGAGGTAGTACGCTGGATTTGAGTATACCTCGAGTTGATCGGGCACCATCGGGAATAACAGAAAGCACACCAGCCTCTCCAGCTACACGGGTACGCAGTGACAATACGGGTAGGCATAGTCCCATCCCAAGTCCAGACCAGCTCATGTCACTTCATCGTCGATCCGGAAGTGGCGGTTCTGCACCTCGAGCTGCTCTTGGAGCCTTCCACCAGGATAGCCCACGAAGACCATCTTCGATTGAACATCAGCGATCTTTGCCCTCACGACCTCCACAACAAGAGTCTTCCCGTCACAGCAGCGAAACTGCTCGTGCATATCGCGGCTCGCCTGCATCAAGAAGACAGCAGCGGCCATCGCTCAATCGACTTGAAACAATTACCTCGATAACATCGCATGCTCCTAATGCGGATGATCCCATATCTGATCCGCATGTGAAAAGTGCACATACTACGCCTGAGACACCTACCGGTGGACGAAGACACTGGTATCGACGAGGTGGTGGTCAGAAGGATAGCCCACCTGAAGCCAGACCTGCAAGCGGCGGGGCGTCCTCGCGTCAGATGTTGTCAAAGCCCGCAGCGATGCGGCCAAAGGAAAAAGAGAGTTCTTTCAAATGTACTGTGATGTGAGGCAGTGCCAGCATCGTGGAGAATACTTGGCAAGCGGTGAGCAAGCGATGTGCTTGTTGTCGGGCCACATTGGAGATGGAAGAAGCAACTGACTCTCGTCAGGAGCGGGGCTGTGTGGATATGTCTCGAATCAACAAGGCAAGCTGGGGCTCCAAGGCCCGAATAGGAAGCCTGCAAAATGAAGGTCGCAGGACCGACAATGGCGCGATTTTCATGTCATTTTTTTGCAAAGCGTGTGGACGATACCCGTAGGAAAGATTGGATTGGATATGTTTATATTCGGTAGAAAGTTTCTGGAAGGAGGCGGACGAAGTTTCTTGCCGTTGACGCAGGACTTCAATGTGTATCTTCTAATATCTAGATCTCTGACTTGCTCGGAGACGACGACGTATACGAGTGTTTTGAACTGCATTGGATGTTGATGTTTGTTGAAAGTCATGTATGTCACCACCATGAACCATGACAGAGACTAGTCTCGGATCATCCAATATAAGCACAGCAAAGCACAGCAACGACAACGACAATGACTCGGGCAAGTGAATATCGATTTAGTACCTAGGTTGCATCAGCATGGTCACGTGTGTGCCCAGTCTCCCAATATTCCGCGTCCTGCCACGTCCCATCTCCCCTTTTGCATGGCATCGTACAAAGACACGATGCGTAGACTATTTTCGGCCCATCCATTGCCAGCCGTCGAGAATGTGAAACGGCTAAGACGCTCTGCGGGCCACCCGACCCAAAGGAGACTAAGACCACCGATTGCAGCCGGGCTCCTGCACCGCAGGCAAGTACTAGTAGGAGTACTAAGCTCCATGTTTGCTGCACAGGGTGTGACAAAATTGACTGCGCAGGGGCGGGCAACCACTTTTTCCCGATTCCTCACCAAAAGTCGTCGTCTCTAGAGCTATACTACGACCTTATCTCTGAACTAAATAAGATAAAAATTATATCTTTAGATAGGGATTTACTTCCTCTTTAATATACTAGAATCTCTAAGAATCTACTTCTTATTTAGATAGATAGATTTAGAAAGGAGTATTTTAAGTCTAGTTTAGCGTAGTTTTCTAGGAATCTAAGTCCGTTTTATATATACTTTCTTAGAGAGAGATTTCCCCTTATAATATCTCTATCTAAACCTTATTTTTTTTGAAGCAGATTTTTTCCTATAGAAGAGGAGACTATATCCTATCTAAGATATAACTTTTAAGAGATTCTCTAAAGAGACTATTAAGAGATCCCGTCGTGAAAATGCGATTTTTGGTGAGGAAGGGGGTCTGAGCGCCTGCGCAGTCAACTTTGTCATACCCTGTGCTGCAAGATACTTAGTTCTATGGGCCCGAGGGGTCGAGCAGGTGGTGTAAACATCCATCCATACATCCTGGAAGCTGCTCTGACATGTTGCTGCAAGATGCGGATATGAACGAACGCAAGATTATTAGTTGCTGCCAGTGGTCGTGTGGACTCTGAAACAAGACAAAAGTGGATGCCACCTAGGGACGGAGGGAGGTAAACGGGTTTGATCTATTCTTAGCCGAAGATTGTGTCGTGGGATCAACCAACAGCTGGAGTGCGAAGTGCTAAGTGCTGGAGTGCGAAGTGCTAAGTGCTGGGTGCTCTTTGTTGTTGCTCTCCTCGCCGCGACGTTGCCAGCTCACTGTTGTTGATGGAGATGAAGGCCGGGTATGTGTGCTGTACTGTACCTCTACATACATACCACCTTGTGTACGCCCCCTCTATTGATTGCCTCCCTCGTCTCTCTGCGCGCCAGATATTAGCGCCTTCAGCCTTGATCCCTGCTCTGTCGAGTGCCTCCATTCGCAGCCAATCCACTTCCTCCTGTCAAGAAAGAGCCTGAGCGACGGAGAGGTTGACAAGACGGCCAGTCCCCTCAAGACACCCACTGCTCATTGGCCTACCCCCCGACACTCACTCACTACACCTGACAGCCCAGCCTGTGGCCACCACCGCGCCGGACTTGGTCAGCTCCACTGCCTGCCTCCAAGTCCACAGAGTCCCTATCCGCCCATCCACAGACTGACCGCCGGGGCCCTCACTCGAAGCCAGAGTGCAAGCACGGCAATCCATTCACCTGCAGGAGAGCGCCTAGCCACCACGAGTCGCCAGACTTGCTAATCCGGCCTCTGCACACGAAGCGCCAGAAGTTTGCGCCTCGTCGTATCTGCAATTTCAACCACCCCCAGCACACACTCGGAAAGAGACTGTCACTTCTCGCTGGTACGATTTAGCTGCAACAAACGGTCCGCCCAGTGGAGGGTGCAGAAGTCAACATTTACAGCCAAACCTCATACCGCAAACATTTCGCAACCACGTCCCACCGACCTCCGTAGACCACCTAATTTACATTGTTAGACACACCACATGTCCGAAGATAAGATGGCCACCGTGCTGTCACCGCAGCCTACAAAACCCATGCAAACACCTTCACCTACGAGCCTGCTACCGGCGCCTTCGCCGTCTCCAAACCCAAACCCAAACCTCACCGCGTTACCACCGCTAGTCACGTCGCCTCCTCTGAAACCGCAGCTACCTTTACAGCGAGCTCCCTCATACTCGAAACATCGTCTGTCAACTTTCTCGACACGATCGAACGCTTCGAATGCGCAGACATACGGATCCAGACCGCAGTCTGTCGCATTCCCCCAATTCCACTCTACGCTCACGTATGCTCTAGTACGTGATTTTGCGTACCCGCCATACCATCCTCTACATTACGGCCCACCTCCAGAAAGGGAGTCTGGCATATCAACACCGGGAAGTGAAGCACCTCATCGGAGACTATCTGACCCCGTTCCGTCTTTTACGAATTGGTCAGGATCTCGAGGTGAATGGACGCCCACCTCGGGAGGAACATCGACCGAACAATTGCCAAATTCGTCCTTTGGCGACCATGATGGTCCACCGTGGAGCGAGGATGAAGACTTGCAAAGTCCAGTTGTGACCAGCTCGAGACATCGCAAGAACAAGTCTAATGTCATTGGATTCGACTCGCGAAGTTCAAGGCCAAACTCGTTCCAGAATGGCGATGGCGGTCAGGTTTATGTCGCAGATTTAAGAGAAGATGTCAACACGCCTGGCGGTTTTATACAATACCCACCGGCAGGAGCAGAAGATTCGAACCTAGGCATACCTCCAACAGGCAGGAGGCGGGACTCACACTTTGCTACAACTCTGGCGAATCGGTCGTTTGAGCCTGCTTTCGAGGAATTGACAACGTCTCCAGAATCTCCTGAGGATGTGGATGATTTTGACGTGGACGAAAGCCGATACAGCAGAGACTACCAATTTACAATTGCCTCGCCAGATGAAGAGATGCACGGTAGAGCGGTGGCTTTGTTCGACTTTGCGAGTGAGAGCGAGAACGAGCTGCCTTTGGTGGAAGGACAAGTAATTCTTGTGTCATACCGACATGGTCAGGGGTGGCTGGTTGCTCAAGATCCCAAGACAGGCGACACAGGCTTGGTGCCGGAGGAATACGTGCGGCTGTTGCGAGACATTGAAGGCGGATTGCATGGACTGCTGAATGGTCAGCCAATCTCTATGGACCATGCCAGCGAGCCCGATACCCCCATCGATTCAGCCGAGGCGAGAACGCCCACTCAGTTGGAGCACAACCCGCATGCTGACTTCTCGAAACGAACAAGCCATGGCCACAATAAAGATGGATCTGGAGAGTACTATGCGCCTGTCGTCAGTACATTCTCAACAAGTCGGGAAGACTTCGAGCCATGGCCACACCATTTGCTGGGCAGTCAGGTCAGCACACCAACACACGTCAGCGGATTTCCGAGGAGAAATAGCGAGGACATGAAGGATAGGAAGAGCGGGGATGCCAGAATGGGGGAGTTGCATGAGACACTTCAAGCTCTCAAGATGGACGATATTGTGGAGGGTGGCTCGGGAGAGCAACATAGGACTTCGATTGCTTCGCAGCACAATCGTCGATTGGTTCCGGATACGACGCGGTGACAATTGGGGACTTTCTTGCTTCATGCACGTCTTTTGTAGAGCGTCATGGAGGTTTGAGATGCGCCTTACTTCAACCGAGATATGGTGGAGATGGCGACCAATGTTGTGGTTCGAGACAGGCGATTTGCTAGGACCCTGATCACTGAGTTTGTGCTTGGGTGTGCTTCAGTGCCGCTTGAACCAACGGTTCCCATCTACGGAAGAGTCAAGGCAGTTTCCATTGGAGAATCTACCCGTTTGCAACCAAATATGGAAGGAAGGAAAGGGCAATGTGTTATGAAGAGGACTCAAAATCATGTATTTGTATTACGACAAACAGAGGGTTGGGCTGGGCAAGGATGGATTTTGGTTCGCAATTCTTTTCTTTTTGGTATACTTAGCTTTGGCATATGTATGGCGCGAAGGGGATGAAGGGGTAGGCTGGCATTGATGGAATGAGTCACGACTCTAATTTTCTTTTTTTCGCAAGGACTTGGACGAGAAATGGGTTGGCAGTTTCTTGGCATGTATGTAGGCTGGATGAGATGAGGGATGGATAGGTGATTGTACTGCTCGGTTTGAGAGTGGGGGAATGAAGAGCAAGGTGAAAAGGTGTAGAGAAAAGGGGAGATAATTTAATTCGCATGTGGCATGTTCCCGACCACATCCCCCAAGGTTCGTTTTCTTGAATTATGTGATGTGATCTTTACGTTCGACACCCCCGAATCCCTTGTCACTGTGGATGGAAAAGTCTTTTTTTCTCTCTTCAGGGCGCAGTGGAATACAACCACCTGAAATCTATCCACCAAGGTATAATCCATCACACTCACGGTGAAAGACTTGAATCTTTCAATCATGTAGTCGATGGCGATGAGGATGAAGAAGTGAATAGGAACGAAAATAAGAATGGGAATAAAGACGTTCCATCCTACTTTTTAACCCGGGTAAGTATAAAGACCCCGTTCTTCTCTTCGAGATATACGATTATCCCGGTGTTTCACGGTTTCTTTTTTGATGAGAATGGGAGGGGGATGGGGATGGGGATGTAGGAAGGATTATGAATACGTGGGACTTCTATTTTGGGTGAGGGATGGGTTTTGTGAAATGGGAATCTTGAATGCGGAGATTTGGGTGGGTGGGGTTGGTTTGGTTGGGGGATATCTGTTTAGGAGATTATTTTTAATGTTGCTTTGGCTAGAGTTGAAAATGGGAGATGGACTGGTGGCATTGGTGAAGGCTATGGCAAGGAAAAGTTGATTTTGAAAGTCTATTTGATCGTTGTGAGTTGTGACGTCGCAAAATAGAAAGAGTCCAAATTGAAAATTCTGAAGGTACTCTCTCGATTGTCCTGTACTACCAGCTGTAATAGCTTGTCTGGTTGCACATTCAAAAACTCCCCATATATACATCTAATTCCCTAAACTAAAAGCCATTCGATCTATGGAGTTCCATACCGGTATTCTGGCTTGATGTAGTCTGCAAAGGTCTTTGGTTCGCCATCGTATGGGTGGACGTAGCCCTGGTCAGCGTGTGCGTGGTGGTCATCGTGTCCGTGGCCATCGTCTTCTGGGCCAACATATTCCATCTTGACGACGTTTCCGCACTCGTCACAACGACCGATTGGGCGGTCGCGTGAGACTACGAGCCATTTTTGAGGGTGAGAATCTGGTACTGGGGCACCGCAGCAGCCGATTTGGTGCTCTTCACCGAAGGAGGGGACGAGTATCGGGTCTTCCATAGTTCCTACGAAAGCCCTGATTAGAAATTGCGACGGCGCTTTGAATGAAGAGGAATCGGCCAGTATATTTGACATACCTTTTCTGCTTTCGAGAGGCTTCATGTCAAAGACGTCAATTCCTTGCATCTTTCCCAAGATTTCCAAACGCTCCAGACCAGTTGCTTGCTCCAAATCGGTGGGGACGGTACCTGGGGCAGCTCCAGGCCCGAACAAATCCGCTTCCGATTTAATCTCTGTCCCACGGCATGTCTATTAGCAATAACACCTCCCCTCTGATTTTCGCTTCACCGGGTCATGCGATATTTCCCGGCGTGTTGACGAGGAAGGAACGCACCATTGAATGACTTCAAGCCAGTCATGCCGGTGGCTTCTGACGGAACCTCAGGCTTGGCCTTCGCATCGCCTGTTCTCCGTTAACTCTCCTTGTCCTGGGTCTTGCTATAGCGTTCAGATAGCTCGGGTAGGACTCTTACGGCGGACGACCGAGGAAGTGAAGGTACGGGCGGCAATTGGGGCGCGAGCTGGTGTCGAGCGGGCGACACTGAGGGCAACACGGCGTACAAACATTGTGTCGTGGGATCGAGAGTGGAGAGTGAGGCTTGTGTTGTGGTGAGCACAACTTGAATCGTCAATTGCTTTGTCGTTCGATCGGATCAGAGGTGTTGGCCTTGCATATCAGGCCGCTTAAGGCCGCTTTCGATACGAATAGAAGCAAAACCCGAGCTCACACTCCATCAACGACCTCTCACACACAACATACACAACAACCAAACCAATATCGACACCGACCACTCTCGCAAAAGGTACGTCTTCAGTAGATAGAAGACATCAATAGAAACATGCATGCAGTCGATCGAGTGATGAAAAACTACTTCTGGAGCTGTCCTACCTTCGGGAATGACGAGACAATTCATACAATATACAACTTTAACTCCTCTGACTATCGACGACTGCATGCTTCAAGAAGCCTTAGAGTCAAAGGACTGTGTCAAGAATACCAACTAACTCACAGCAGTCTATCCAATCAACACCCATTTTTGCCTCAATCAGCCGCGCCTGCTTCCACATCCCACCATGTCTTTAGATCCGCGAAGAAGACCTCAACAGCAACCACCACCGCCACCGCCACCCGCCGCCATTCCAGATTCAACCGCTATGAAAGTGCAAGTCGTGCCAGAACGGCCGGCGACGACGACGCCATCGAATGAGGCTCAAGATGGTGGTTTCAAACTCAAATTCTGCACAGTCTGTGCTAGCAACAACAACAGGTATATCTCTCCTCACCCTCCCACAAGTCGCGCATTCCTCCACCTTGTGCTACTCACTATCAATGCGTCCCTGTGCTCATCTCCATGAAATTTGCTTGTCCTGTTCCTTAAGAACGTGGCATGGGTTTGAACATATTCTACTGATAATTGCTTGTCGTTCCTATGAGTCTCAAAATATCCCCAACCCATCCTATTCTCTGTGCTTTCTACAGATTGTCGATGACTGCATCAAGCGTCTCCAAATCCAAACCCATCTTGCTATTACTATCACGCTTCTTCACTGTATACACATTTTGCACCTACCTTTGTCGCCTTCACTCTATACTCGGTCCATGTACTCATCTTAATTTCCCTCTAGATCAATGGAATCCCACCTCCAACTCGCTTCCGCAAATTATCCCGTCATCTCCTTTGGCACCGGCTCACTAGTCCGCTTGCCAGGCCCCTCAATAACCCAACCAAACATCTTCAACTTCAACAAGACATCCTACGACGCAATGTACAACGATCTCTACACCAAGGATCCGCGACTCTACCGCGCAAACGGCCTCCTCCCAATGCTCGACCGAAACCGAAACGTCAAATGGGGCCCGGAACGCTGGCAAGACTGGAAAGTCGGCGTGCCTCGAGTTGGCGAGAAAGACAAGATGAATAAAGGGGGTAAAGGAACAGAAGGCGGCGTTGTCGATATTGTCATAACCTGCGAAGAGAAGTGCTGGGATTCGGTAGTAGATGATCTACTAAATCGCGCTTCACCGATGAATCGACCTGTTCACGTTTTCAACATCGATATCAAGGATAATCATGAGCAAGCTCTTGTCGGTGGCAAAGCGATTTTAGATCTAGCAGGGGAGCTGAACAAGGCAGCGACAGAGGAGAGGGAGAAGAGCGGGTCTCAGGGATGGGATAGTGGTGGTGGGCAGGCTAGAGCAGGGTTTGATGAGAGAGTTCCTTTCATCCTTGCTGAGTGGCAGGATAGGTGGCCGCAGCTGCCGGCACTGTGGACGTTAGCTTGGTTTTGATCGGTAAAATGTTGTTAGCTTTGCGGGCTGGCTGCTCGTTATAGATTTGGTATGGGGATTATTGTGGCTGGCAGATGGCATTTATAAGGAGTATTTGTGCTTTAGCGGAGCGTTCGAGCGAAGAAATGATGATATGAAAGGTGGTCATAGTATGGATCGGGAAGAATGTAATCATAGTACACCCAATATTGACTAGATTTATCATAAGCCTTCAGGCTCCCCCCTATCCTCTCCATCGATAGGATGGGTTGGGGTTGTTTTATCCATTCGGAACTTGTGAGGGATAGGACTAGATGGATAGGGGGCTTGCGTCCGGATTTGAACTTGGAATTTGGATTTGAGATTTGGATCTTCGTCTTTGTCCTTCTCGGTGATGGAAGTATCAGGTGCCCGTTATACTCACTACCAAACAGACTGTTTGCTATTTCAGCGTATAAATTGTGGAACGTCGTGCCCGCGAGCAGTAAGAAGGAGATGACGGGCTGGGTTAGGAATACTACTTCTAGTGACTAGTGCTCCTATACTCCGAAAAGTTAAACCATTCCGTGCCAACGATTTTTAAAAAGATAGTATTTTAGTACTATTTATCATACAATATCTTAGGCAAGCAGCGGGGACGAACGTCAACTTTCTCATGAGCGATTGTTTCTTTGATTTCTCAATCCATTTTTTTTATTTTAGGAACAAAGAAATGGACGAGCGAGACATAGATAGACAGTTGACTTAAGTTTATTATAAACAAAAGGTCCAAAAATTACCAAACTCACTCACCTCAAGGCTCCCCTTATACTCTACCAATTTCTTTTACCTACATCCACCCTTAAGAGTTCTCTTCCCATCCCATTCCTTGTCCAAAATATCCCACATCAAGAGCAAACCAGTCCAACCCAGGGAATGAAAACAAATCCATTTCCCTCCCTCCAAACAACTTTGTTTCCAGTATACTCAAAAACACTAACCTCAGTCACGTTGTTCTTCTACGGAAAGACTATTACAGAACATGACCAAAAAGGGACGGCTATGAAGAGTATGGAGCTAACCGGACAGATCGGCCGGAAAGTATTCACAGCACCTCTCTCGGACCCGATGGTGCACCCCAAGTTCCAATCTTGCTTTTACCTTGATGATGATGATTATGATGATGATGATTATGATGAAATCAAGATCGATATCGATAATTTCTGGCGACATTCATAATGGTATCTTACATGGGGTGATCAGATTGGAACGCTACTAAGTAATGAAGTTCATTCATTGTGCTTCTCTCCGTGTAGCGAGAGACTGATGACCTATTTACATAACAAACTCCCCTTTACACAAACCATGATCAAGATCTCGTCTCCTCCCCATCTCCTCCCACCTCATCTCAACCGTCTCTCAAAGTTCGTCGCCTGGGCGCAGCATAGCTTCGCGAGCTGGGGGCGCGAACAGATCCCAGTATGGAGCCATTATGCCATTGGAGACTGAGGAGGTTGGGAATCCCTCCTCGAACGGCTTGGGCAAGGCACAGGTCGGATTCGTTTGCATGGCACCTGATGTGACAACTGATGCAGGGCAAGTTTGTAGCGTCTCATTGAACGGCCTGAGTACGGCACAAGTCGGATCCGTTTGCATGGCACCTGGTGTCGCAACTGGCGCAGGGCAAGTTTGTGGCGTCTCATTGAACGGCCTGAGTAAGGCACAAGTCGAAGGCGTTGGAGCAGCTTCAAGCCTTGCGTGTGCGAGAGCGACCAGTAGCAACAATAGCAGTAGATAAGAGAGGGGGCGCGGCATTTTGAATAGCCGTTTGCGACTTCGACTAAGCAGCTGGAGGATACTTCCTGGAAGAAGCCAACCCTAAAAATGCCATGTTTAGCCTCTTCATTTCGAAAACTAGGCGGAAGTGCTGGATATGGTGTGGTGTGGTGGTTGCTATCCGGAGCTCACAGGTGGAATAATGGCGACCTCATCGCCTGGCGCGATAATAAGGTCGGCATTGTCATCGAGATCGACGTATTCCAGATTGATAGTGAGTGCTGAACTGCTGAGAACCTTGGTCTCGATGCCTGGATACTTTTCTTCGAGTGTTTCGAACAGCTTTGAGAGCACAAGTGGTGCGGGAAGTTTCTCATCCTTCCTCTTGGTGAAGGTGTTGGCCGATGCAAAGTAGAGGATAGTGAAGGTATCCATTGTGAAGGTAGAAATGCGGTGTTCAAAGTTGTTGAAGAGGGGAGAGAGGAGGGAGCGGGTATGCAGCGGTTTTGTAGAGTAAACACACGGCGGCGGCGCTGTTCGGAGACCCTTCCCATTCAGTATGGCCCTTCCCTGTTCTTCGGGGACTTTTTTTGAGGCAAGACCGCAAGAGGCGACTTCTACAATTTGACCACCATTGACATGCGCCACACCAGATTGCTACAGTCGTCTAATGTCTGCTGGAACTGCCTTGCTAAACAGAAGAAGGGCCTGAGGTCTTTTCAAACTGCGGCCAAAGTATTATACTCTACATACTTTCTCGAGAAAACAATCGTTGACAATATGCCTAGTGGAGACAGGCTCAATTGAGCACTGCAACTGCTCCCGACAATGGTCTCCCTCCCTCCCTCCTACCATCCCAACCCATACGGAAACGCTTGCGAGAGTGGCAGGAGTTGAACGGAAACCCCTTGACTGAGCTGCTCGCTCTGGATCATGCACAGGCTTTGGACAGCACCAGTTGGAGGCAGCAACTAAGTGAAGAGCCGGGCGATGATGACGACGGTCCAGATGTAGATAGGATAGGGTACGACCTTTCATACGCAAGAGGACATGTGTTTGAACCAGGCGATCTGCTCGAGTTGAGTCCCTCCGAGAACGACTTGGAGCCCCCATTGTGTGTATTCGTGCGTACAGTCGAGGCTCAGATTCAGGTCGTCAGTTCCAAAGGAAAATGGCTCAACGTCTACCCCATGCGGGTCATGTCCTCGGTCTCGAAGTTTGTCGACCCCGATCTAATACTCCCCATCCTTCCATACCTTCCAAGCAAAGCGATCGAGGAAGAGGTTCTGCAACAGGGTGCTGCCATTGACGTCAGCGCCCCTCGGACTGTCACCGCCCCTCTTGTCTCTGCACTGGCCAAGTTGAAGCTCGAAGCCGACGACATCTATCGCCACAACGCCGCTATCTTGGACAGCGCCCACGATATCTTAGCACATCCTGACGATTTACGCTTTGGCAGCCTCACAAACATTACCGACAAATTGCTGAGAACAGGCCAAAATTCTACCTTGTCTCAGCAATATGCTGTTCGCAAAGCCATCCATCACGCAGGCATCGGATTCTACAGAGATACCATAAGCCACAGAACGACTGGTCTGTATCAGATTAGGTCCAAGAGGCAATTGCAGCAGATTAAATTGGCGTGCGAATGGCTAAGAGATTATCAAAAGACCGAAACGAATATTGCGATGGGGGTTTGGCCACACCAAAAATTGACCGGCGCTGAGATTGTCAAGGGCTTTATCCAAAAATGCAGACAACGTATTCTCTTGTCCCGCAAGACGCGTGAGCCAACGCACTCTGGTAACGTGGGCCCATCGTCTGGAAAGTTCGAAAGCTACTCCACCGCGCATATCGGAGAGCCATTCACTGAAGAAGAGTGTGTTCTGGTCAAGTTTATGGAAGGTTGGTGCGTACAGAATATATACCAACCCGAGCCTTCTCTACGAGCTCTGGCGTCTTTGCTTATAAGAGCCATGGGACTGTACGAGGATTTCGACCTCGGGAACTGGACTGCCTTTGTCTTTCTACAAGAGATTGGTGTGTACGCTCCCTGGGCAAACCGCTGGCTCTTTGATGTCAACCTTCTACTTCCCTCTTCGCAGCACTCCAAACCTCTTGAAAGGCTGGCTACCGAGCTGGCCGGGATGACAAGCAGAGACGTCAAGCTGAAAGACAGCATGGCAGATCTTCGCCATGACTGGAAGGACTTGCCGGCATTTGCAATTGATCCACCAGGATCCAAAGAGATTGACGATGCTGTATCTGTTGAGCGAATCGCTGGATCGTCGACAGAGTTCTGGGTACATGCGCATATTGCAAACCCCACGGCATTCTTAGATCGCAATGATGTTTTTGTCAAGATGGCTATGCATCTTACTGAGACACTGTACACGCCAGAAAAGGTATATCCTCTTCTGCCTGCTTGGATGGCCCGAGGCCAATTCAGTCTCCAGGCCAATAGACCTTGTCTGACCTTCAGCACCAGGATCAACCTTGAGGGTGAGATCCTAGACACAAGAGTCAGGCCAGGCATCGTCCGAAATGTGATATCGCTAGAGTACAGTCACCTACCCGATCTATTGGACGCTTCTTCCGTCGCGATGCCATCGCCTTGGTCTTTGGTTGTTGGGGGCGAGATGCGCACACGCAACACCCATTCCATGCCCGATGTAACGCCACAACAGAAAGAAGATCTCAAACTTCTATACACGATCGGCAAGGCACATGGTGCTGCTCGAGATAAAAAGGGTGCGGTGTTTTTCATGAATAGTAACTCAGACTGCTCAGTCCATTGGAAGCATAAATTTGGCTTTCCACCAGCACGTCCGCATCGTAGGACTGGTATGCTCGCATATGGCGACCCCGTTATCGAACTTCGAGGGGAAACATACACAAATCCATTCTCCTCCGCAGAGCGTCACAGTCCTTTCTCGCTCGTTCAAGAGATGATGACTGTGGCCAACGTTTGTGCAGCAATCTGGTGTGCCCATAGGAATATACCCATACTCTACCGTGGTGTGGGTACGAAGTCATTGAATATAGTTGATGGTAACAAAGATATACTGCAACCTGCTCGCGAGAAATATGGGTTCGTCCCCATGGCCGTGGGTAACGAATTTCTCAACATCTTTGGTAGGGCTGTACTTACATCGACGCCTATCCCACATCGTATGCAAGGCGTGGATATGTACACCAAAGCCACCAGTCCGCTACGGCGCTTCGGAGACATGATGGCGCATTGGCAGATTGAAGCCGCCATTCGTCAGGAATCACGAATGGGGAACAAGAGCCTGATCGGAGCAAGTGACCGCGATCAAGCATCGTACCTTCCCTACACCAGAAATCATATTGAGAAAATGGTTACCCGAGTCGAACCTCGCGAACGCCTAATCACGAAAATGAGTCTGCGTGCCGTCCAGCACTGGCAATGTCATGCCTTCCAACGCGCTATTGAGTTTGAAGAGGCACCGCTGCCCAAACGAGCCGCCGTTGTCATAGTTGGCCAACACCAACTCGCAAAAAATAACGCAGAAATGAACGTGAATGGGAGGTTATTGGACAGTTCGGTCAAAGTTCAGGTTAGGGCGTTGGGCAATCCGGAGGCAGCCAGGTGTATGCGGCTTTTGAGAGCTGGGGATGTTTGGGAGTGTGAGTATGTTGCTGCCGTGGGGATGGATTCGAATATTTACTTTCGACCTATCCAAAGGATCAGGCAGGAGATAGAGCCGATGTAAAGCATGAGACAACTGTATTTTAATGTGAGAACAATATGTATGTATGATTTGATGTGTGGGCAGTGGTTCTCAAGGGATAGAGAAGATTGGTGGCTGGCTGTTGTGTTTTATTCGGGGCGGACAGGACAGCACTTGCACTGAACAAACGAATGTAACGATTCTCTGCTTTTGAGTAATGGCAATTGAAAGCGATCCTTCGCCCCGATCCGGAGAGTGTGGAACAGGGAAGCTTGTGGCGACGGCGTGGAGAGTATGGGGGACAAAAGCGGGGTCTAGACTGCTGGGCTCGTGAACAAGCACAATACAGGGTAAGTAGAGAGCCAAGGGACGCTCGTTGACGTGGTGTTGAATTGTCCGTGAGGTGATAGTGGTGGATATTGGGTAAAAGTTCAAAGAAAGTCGACAACTACCTATCTATGAGAACGGATTTGGAACAACGCCATGAATCGCTTCAAATCCATTTTCAATAGAGAATTATCAACTCAGAGGAGATGGATCGAGAGTCACGTGAGGCGACTAGACGGGAGATTATGCGGAAGTAGGTCATTTGTCAATCGCTTGCCATGCATTGCAGACAGAAAGTAGAACGCTCCCAGGGATTATGACTTTTGAGCGACTTCCCATGTATACCCAATATGCAGCAAAATGTCAACAACCCTTAATCGACGCCTGGTCCAGGTGGTGGTGCACTTGCCCCAACTCTCCTGGGCTGCTTCTTCTGAGCACCACCCCCTCCACCTCCCATCATCATGTTGCTCATCATGTCGAATAACGGATTGCTCTGACTTGGCACCTTGATCGCAAAATACATCTCTCCAATCTGCGACAGTGCCTCATCCCAATTCTTGACATCGGCTAGGTATCCCTTGTATTGACTCTTGAGCATGCGGAAGAGACTGCCATCGCCACGCTGACATGCTAGCAATAGCAGACCGAGGAAGTTGAGCAGTGGCAAGGATGGAAAAATGCGAAGATCCGAGGACTGGGAGGATACTTCTGATGCGACGAGGCCTGGGTTCGAGGTTTGTAGGCGCGCGGTGAAGAGGAGGAACGCTTTGTTTGCTGAGTGTAGGTTTCCTGTGAGGAGATAGGGGAGGACAACTCGGGCGCAGTATAGCGGTGCAGTGGAAGGCTCGTCTTCGCTATACCATGTGTATTCTAGTCGCGTAAGGAGTTCGGGAGAGTCTTTGGTTCCGAGGATTAGATGCTTTTCCGCCTCGTATGGTTCGTCCTCTTTGTATTCGTTAGTGCCATTGACTGTAAAACAATTTCTCTTGGCCCTTACCATCTGCGTAGAGAGTGCCCGCGACATGATGCAACTCTGGATCGCCAGCTGGGTATTCACCAAACCGACTCGACCATCCTATGCATTCTCCGATCAATCTCTTCCGCGTTGGCTCGCCGGCTGGAAATGCTCTCAGCAATCCCAACAGGCGAGCTTTTGAAGCAGCATCTGGTTTGAGCTCTGCCTTGTTGTATGTGTCGATGAGGAACATGCAGAGATCGCCTCCACTACCACCCTGTCCAGCTTTCAAGAGTCCAGAAGCTCCCGAGGAGAGTATGTCGATGGCGGCATCCCAGTTTGATTGTTTGACATAGCGCGATGCTATTACCCGCAGCTGTTGGTGTGCTTCGTAGTACTGTCCTTCTTCGATTCTGCGGCGCGGATGGTCAGTATTAGGGGATTTGGTTTGAATCAGATCTCACTCACTTCTCCTGCTGTCTGGCTATCGTTTTCTGTATCTTCGACATTATTAGGGGGGTGTTGTCAGTATTTGGTCTGGGTTTGTTGTTTCTTTCGTCACTGCCTCAAGATCTCGGCCAAAAATAGCCCCGCGTTTCTCGACTCTCGAATTCTCGATATAAAAACATGGTCGCAACATGGAATCCAAGCCTGAATCCTCAACACCCAAGGACTTCAAAGATACCCACTGGAGGATCAAAAAAATTACTCTAAGCTCCAGAATGTTTTAATAGTCCCCAATTCGACAAATTCAATTATATTGATAACTCCGAATATTCGAAATAAATTCCGAAGCCCTCTCTAGGATTCCATTATCTTTTCCAAACAGGCCTCGACTTTTACCTGAAAACGTATATTCTACGTTTCTATAAAGTCATCGCAAAAGTTACTGTTTTTCCCTGAAAACTAGACCACTTTTACCTTGTATTCGCAAACCTCTCTCTACACATCAAAGCAAACGACCAAAAAGATCTTTCCGGTCTCTCAAATTGCCAAAAATGCGCCCTCCGAGACTCGAACTCGGACCACGAGCAGCTTCCTACAGTGGGAAGCTCGTATTCTACCCTTGAACTAAGAGCGCGCTTCGTGCTTAGTTGGCCAAAACTGTAGTTCATATACGTCTCAAGTTGCGGGGAAAGTAGGCTAAAACTTAGGCCGAGCTCGGAAAGTCACGCTGCCGTCACTTCAGGGGTTCAAATCCGAGATATTCCCTCGGTCACCATCACCTTCGGCGATGGAGGTAAGAACAACCTATCAATCTTCTCCACAACAAGAAGTATGTCTCAAAAGCCATCTACATTTCTCCCCCTTCAAAACATGAAACCAATCCATTCCTGATCACTAAGTAATCAATTAATTCCATCATTGGGGAACATATCCCGATCGTCGTCAAATTGTCCCCAGACGCCTGTCGTCATTGGATCCTCATCCAAGTTAAAGTCCAAACCGGCCGCAAAATCGTCGTTGGACAATGGCAAATCTGTAGCTTGATTGCGGCTAATTCCATCAGGAGTTTGAGGTCCCAGATTGTCGATCGAAAAAGTCCCATCGCTTGACCATGGGCTCAGGAGAGGATGCACTCCCGCATCGGGGGAAAATAAAGGATCTTGACCTTGATTGAAGGTAGCGCTCGTGTTCAGGCTCAGGAGCTGTGGATCGTAAGGTTGATCTTGCTGGTGAGCTACTTGTAATTGCGGATCATAACCATGCGTATCCTCAAACGGCGTAGGAACACCTTGCGATAGATCCGGCAAAGGTGAATACTGAGACTGTTTATAGTCTATACCATGTTCGAAGGGGGCAGGAGGTACAATTCTTGGACCAGTGCCGCCCGTCATAGGAGCGAATTGGTTAGACGTGTTTTCCTGACCATGCCCAATCGCCATGGGGGGAGATATTGATGTCTGTTGAAGACCAAACGTTTCCAGAAGCCTCTGCCTGGCGATGGCTATGCCTTGGGTATCGCGAATATTCCTATACATCTGTCGATTCTCAATCGTAAGAGCTGCATAATACTGAGAAATGAGAATCTGAACAAAAGCCCCGTTCTCGTCGAAGCAGTCGATAGGAGGATGGTGAAGTAGCTCTTCTGGGATAAGATTTGCGTCTGAGACTGGCTGTAGCAGCAAATCCATCTGGGTGTGCGAGGCTTCGTGGAAAGTTGCTGTAATAGGCGTCTCTTGATATGATGAGTATGTGGAGAGTGGACTGCTCTGCTCTTCGGAGTACTGGTTGGGATGAGGGGGGAGAGACGATTGAAGCAATCTTGGCGGACGCTTCGTTCTGCTTCCATTCATCGAGGAAGCCTTGCGTCGCGGAGGAGGCTGCGAACTTTCAATGGTTTTCTTAGTCTTTTTCGAAGGGCGTTCGTCTTCCTCATCCTCGTCATCGGCATCTAATATGTCATTTTCTGGGTTTTGGGCTTTGACTTTTTTCCGCTTGCTTGTTATTTCCTTCCTTCCTTTCGCATAGTTTGGCTTTGTGACAGTCACTGGCGGACGCCGATAACCACGCCGCGCAGCTTCCATCTCCCACTTTCTGCGAAGCTGCGTATCCAGTTCTTGTGACCTGCGGAACAAGGGATGGTTTCTTTCATCATACACCATGACATGCGGATATTTATGGAACAGATCGTGAAGAGTAGGTACTCTCTCATGAGGCAACATCTTCTCCAGACATTCCCTGACTTGTGGTCGAACATCGACGGGAGTGAATAGGGGCAGCTCCTGATGCGAGTGAGGATTCCTCATCACCATACGGTCCAAGTCAATATCCCAACGCGTATTAAAGAGCAGATTTTCCATATTGAGTAACATCCTTCGCTGATTTCCTTGCTCGTCAAATGTGATTGGAGTCAGAAATTCAGCGAAGCGACCTTTATCCATGCGAAACTTTCGCAGTAGACCTCCCATGACGTGAGGTTGCTCTGCACGTTTCATATGCTTGTTGGTATACGTGCGCTGTAGATGCGCCGCAGTTGCTCTCCAATCGAAAAACTCGTCTCCATTGTCGTCGAAAGAGTGATAAGGGTTGTAATTTATGGAGCGAGGAATGATATCTCTCCTCAAATCAGCACCCATGATTATCCAATTGTCTATGTTCTTCGTCGTCGCATCGGTCTTCATATCTATGTAACGTGGTAGAAAAGGCAACTCGTATAGGTGCTCGTCTGTCAACTCAGACCGTACGTGTTCGCCGTTCTCATCCTTTAGCACTTGTAGTTTTCCGCTTAAGTGTGGGAGGTTGCGCTCCTCGTTCGGTATGAGACGAATAGTCTCACGAGGAGGAAGATCATCTGCTTGGAGACCTTGCCAGCGTGAGAAAAGGTCTCTTCCGATGTTAGCACCATGGTGGTATTTTACCCAGAACAGGTCAGAGTCAGAAAGTGTATTGGGATCAGGATGAGTCTGCGGGCCTGGTGACAAGTCTCTCAGCGCGTGATTCGTCGCTTGATTTTGCGGGTAGCCCGTTTGGTCGTGGTAAGTTTGTCCAGAACCATCGACACGGAAGTTCGGTTGATACTGACCAGCATTCGAGTCTTGAGAACTGTCATCGTGGTATCCATCCATATAATATGGCCTTCCGCTCGAATGGGTAGATCTTTCTCTTATTGGGAGCTCGAGATCTAAATTAAAGGGTGGCAGTAGTTGTGTCCTCTCGTTGGAGTTGCCTTGAAGCTCCAGATGTTCGTCTATATTCGAATATGATGCTCCCTTATCTTTTTGGTTTCTTTGAGACTGGTATCCAGTCATAATGATGGGCCCTGAGATCGATATTATTGTATTGCGCAAACGAGTGTGGTGGGTAGAGAGTGAGGAAAAGAAACTTTGGGTCGAGCTCCAGTGCAAGCTGTTAGTCTGGAAGTGTGAGAAAAAGACTGGATATGTAAGGATGACAGCAAAAAGGGAAATACTTATCAATGCTACACTGAACGCACAGTGTGATCAAAACCCTACAGATGTTCAAGTATAGCGCTGTGAATGTGAGCGAGGGCGAGATGGATACGATATGTTGCGATTCCGTAGTGTTGAAAAAGAGTGTCGCGTGAAACAGGACGACGCTGAACAGTGTGGCTTTGTTTGGAAGAATTGATGGGGTGGTTCGCAGAGGTACGTTCGTTATCGCATGGTCGGTTCGGGAGATTTCCATGGGGGACCTAAGCTATTTGTAGTATTACCCGATCGGGAGTGTTGAATACTGACAAAGACCGGCTGACAGACAGTAGTGAGATTACCTTTCTTGGTTAGAAGTCAAGGCAGGCAGCAAACGATGATCGCAAAGACAAGGTGAGACAGGTCTCAACCTTCGAATATGTGGGACTAGGCCGACTGATATAAATCTGGACAATGTATTGCACCTTCTTAAAGTCTGGCCACTGAAGTTTGGAAGATGAAACAAAGAGAGAGATGGACAAATGAGGATTAAAGGTGAGCCTTACTTGGAACTGCCCCCCAAGTTTCTAGCTTCAGCTCTTTCCTCTAGGTTCCGTAACGAGCAATCCAATTTCAGTTTGTCACCGTAGAATATCCCGACTGGCCTATATGCAAGACAAGCGCAAGGACACAAAGAACGAGTCAACCTCTGGCTCGATGAGCGATAACGATTCTTGGGGTGTTTCAAGGTCCAAAAACGCGCCAAAGTTCTAGTTCGAGATCTCGTGTCTTGAACCCCCTTGGCTCTTCACTGATCAATGCAGATCGAGGGGAAAAGTCCACCATGGTTAACTCTCTCGTCTCAAATGCGATGACCAAACGTTGAGAAGGGAAGACTGTTGAGATAACGAGGATTCTGTAAATAACGACGAATCGAAGCATTGGAGGTGAGATTCGCCAAAGATGAAGGAGATGAAGGAGATGCGGGCGATGACGACGTGGCCATATTTACAATGTTTGGCATTGAATATGGGAACAGTGGGTGTGAGAACAATGCGACAGGTGCTGGAAGATACTCGGGCACAATGATATCGCGCTTTCCGTGGACGAATTTGATTTGGTGAGTACTTAGGGAACATGGTTGAAGATTGCGAAAGTTTTCTTCCTCATAGTAGCAGTATGAACGCTCTGACGGCCTCTGATTGGCCATGGTTCGGTCACGTGCCTAAACTATCAATAATTCTGAACAGTCTCTCAGCCTTGACCTTGATCTTGCTCTTAAGTTTTATGGCCGGGCAGTCACTGGGGCGTCTTTTCAAGCTGAACTTCTCAAGAGTTCGGCAGCTTGAAGCATCAATGGATACTGTCGAAAGTGGCACTATCGTTACTCAGCATCCGAGATTTTGGATGATTTGTCTTCAGTATCACATTGAAAATTTACGCAGTTCTCGTCGTTTTTGAAAAGCAAATTAATGTCTCTAAACAGAGACTCTCATATGAGTATACGTGTCTATGATTTCCTGGCAATCCTCCGACTCAGATTGCCAGAAAATTCAAAACAATGACCTCAAGTTGGGCATCATAAAGTGCTATCGGACTGCCATCAAAACGCCTTGAAATAAAAAGCCACCAGCTTTCAACTGCAAGATGCCAGACCCATAGCGATACCAGAGTGTACCAAGGTAACCTCGCCCAAATATTGATACCAATGCACATCCATACCAAATACTCCGCCAGCAGATGCACAAAACGATCCATTTCCAGGAACTCAACAACTTATGCAGCAACGTCATCCGACACCACAAATCCGTCCTGTGTATCCTCGTCTTCGTCGTACTTATCGTCTGTCTCCATCATTCGTGCACCTGGTTCATGGGATCGGGCCGCAACCAAATGTTTGACCGGGAGAGCGGGAGTGGGAGAGGCGGAAAAGCGCATACGCTTCGGATTCGGAGCCTGCGATGGTGTAGGCCGCGTGTGTGGGGTGAATGATGCGAGGCGTCGAGGAGCCGGGCTGATGAGATCTAAAATACAGCTTAGCTACGTTCAAGATTTCTGACTTCATATCGACATCGCCAAATTTATGCCGATCACCTGTTCAAGGGTGCCGAAAATGTAGCCATATTTAAGCCAAGACTTACCAACAACGACTGGAACTCCTGGAAGTTCAGGTTGAGCACCATTTTGACGGAAACTTGTCACATTCTGTAGCATACTGTGGGCGTGTATGAAGTCGATTCGGTTCCTTCGTTGCGCATCCGTGTATCGCATGAGTGTTTGTTGACCCATCGCATTCGCTTCTACCCATGGGACTCCCTGGGCCACGAGCTGGTTGAAGATCTGGTTTGAAGTAAAGATGAAGCCGTACTTATCCTTCGATTGTTGTTCATCATACCGCTCCATTATGTCGGCTATTCGGTTGTCGCTGGTGGCTCCGTGTGTAGATGACGGCGTATAGACAACAGGAGGGGTGGCACCGATGACAGGCTGCAGTGGAAGGCCGTGAGGAATAGGGCCCAAGGACTGAACGTGGTAATCGTTTGTATGCTTGGAGGAAGCTGCAAACTGGCCTTGACGGACACGAGGTTGTTTTGGGCGCTGCGAGATCGGTCGTTGCTGCTGAGTTGGTGGAGGCATTGAGAGTGGTACTATACGAAGATTGGTTAGTCATATTTTCCTTCTCGTAGAAATGTAGGATCGATTTCGAAAAGATTCTGTCACATTTCAGACTTGAAGCGCGAAAAATTCATGGATAAGACCAGGTATTGGAAATTGAAAACCGGGGGGAAGAGATTTAGAACTTGCCTGTTTGCAGCTTCTGCGCTGACAAGGATCTGCCATCTTTAGATATGACAACTTTTTGAGCTGCACTGGCTTGATTGACGAACGCACCGCTGTTGGCAGGCTTGGTTTGAGCGCGTACCGACGGCGCAACATGCGTGTGAGGCGTTTGAACATCATCGTCATCGTCCGTGTTGTCTTGCATGGAATCATCGTCGTCCTGATAATCGTCGTCCTGATCATCGTCGTCCTGATCATCGTCGTCCTGATCATCGTCGTCCTGCTCATCAATATTCCCATCGGCTTGTTCACTCTCTGGCCAATTCTTTGTGCCGAGTTCACGCCAATCTTTAAGGCCCCGCGATCGTGATTCCTTGACAACAGCAATGTACATCTGTAATGAAGCAGCAACTCGAGGCTCCAAACCTGCGCGCTGCGGAGCAATACAGCGACCACCCTGTAAATTCTGGGCCCCGTTGAGCATTGGTTGTACCATCTCTCCAGCTGAGTGGTTTAGAGCCCAATGCGTGTTGCGCTCCAATCCTTCAAATCCATTCAGCAGCAACGAACGTTCAATGATCTGGAGTTGCTTCGAGGATACTCTATTCCCGCTTGTCCGAGGGAGCAGAAACCCACCCTCCCTCTCGCACCAGCGTTGATGACGCATGCTCAGTGAGTTGCACAATGATTTCATCTTTGCCTCGGTCCTGGATTTTGTTCCTGAAGGTAAAGTAATGCGCTCAGCAACATGTCTGAGCTCAATCTCAGGGAATCGACGAAACCAGTACGCAAGTCTCCAGCCTTCGACTGCCTTTGATATTGATGCTGGCAGCTCATTTAGAAACGATTCTTTAGTTCCAGTTCCTCCTGTTCGTGATTGGGGTGCCGGGAATTGGATAAACCCCATAGCAGGAGGTAAACGGTCAGCAGCTAACCAAGCTTGATCTGGTACGAAGGCAGTGTGATCACCGAGCACTTTGATGTCGCGTGCTGGTGGTACCACGTAGGCTGTCGGAATAGGAGCTCCTACAGGTGATGGGATTGCCCAAAGATCAATTGTTGGAGCATGCCACGAAGGGAGACTAGCTGACTTGTGGGCAATCCACTGAGCAAGAGTCCTTCGGATCAGTTCCTCGGCATGCGCAAGGTCTTGAGTACGAGATGGAATCGTATGGTCTGTGGAAGACATCGGTGCACCTTGTTGCATTTGTGATGGCTGTGAGAGAAGGCCGTGGGAGAGACCATCGATTTTGTGTGGCGGAGGCCCTAAGGGAGTCGTGGATGGCTGAGAAGCAGATCGAGGAGTCATGGATGGCTGACAAGCAGATCGAGGAGGCGTGGAGATGGGGTGCTCCATTTCGGGCTCGTTTCCAGTTGCAAAGACCAATGACTTGGCGTGCTGGAGATATTCAGGTCTCTGCATGATCTCAGCTACTGCCTGCTGGCTGCGCTCAGATTTGTATGATAGATGGCTCACGAGATAATTCAGCTCATGGTATGTCATCTCATGAGGCGCTTTGTCTGTTAATGGCGCCGGAGATTGGCGAATGGTTCCAGTGTCGTCTTCTTGGCTCTCAACTGGTTCGTGTTCTTGGCCAAGTAATACTTCGAAGCGAGAGGGCGTAGGCAATGGTCCCGAAGCGTCTTCAAAGTGATGATTGAAGTATTGTTCCCGTCCTCCAAAGTTCAACGTTGGCAGTGGGTTTTGAAGGTATTCAGTATGCCCAAGAACAGTGTTCGCCTCGAGGTGTGGTGGGCTCACTTCCCCCATTGGATGATCGGGGTTGGATGTCATGCTAGACAAGGGGTGATTGGCAAGCCAGGTCAGGCTATTGCTGGCTTGATGGGAATGTATTGTCTGTATAATGCTTCATTGAATGTCGAGTTGTGTGTTGGCGAAACTTGAACGTGAACATGAACACTAAGCCGGCAGCACATGACTTTTAGTCAAAACCCCAAGCGTCAAGCTTTGCTGTAGCTTTGGCCTCATCAAACGTATAAGATATGTCATGATCTATGGCTATTCCCCTTCCATGAGATTGTTTGTTGCTAGCAAACCCAGTACCAACCAGCTATCAAACAGAACTATCAGAGAAATTGATATCCATAACGGCACGTGCTCTCATGAATAGCTGGTCGACTTCAGGCTTACCGCTGGTAGATGGAATGTGGGAACGGAGCAGTTACCTGGAAGCTTCAGATCGATGGTGATATATTTCTGGCAATACAGTATTTGCAATTGCCGGAAAGACGTCAGTATCGATGATGGTTTCCAAAGAGATACATGAACTGAGTTCTGCATGACTGGCTTGATAATTCAAGTGTGTTCACCATCATTATCATGCTAAATTTGGCGGACCAGCGATGCGGCCATTTGTCATTGTTTTGTGCTGTTGTATCCATGCTCTTCAGGCCGATTTCTTTCTCGACACATCGATGAGCACCTCGATCTCAACAACTAGTGCTGAGCGGGAGACTCTTTGATGCGTGATGAAGATGTTCATGGTGCCATTCGAAACGTCAATGTCGTGGATCTTTCTATGGATATGAAGAAAGACCCAGAGGACGCGTTGGAGGGCAAAGCAAAGGTAGAGAACATGCAGACACGGCCTGTAAAGCATATGCTTTGCGCTGATGACACTCTAAGTACTGGCTATGAAGCCAGCATTAGGGTGGCGAGCGGTGATGGGGATGAGGAATTAAAGGAGGGAGGAGATGTGGACGCGATGAGGTAGCATTTGTTAGCCTCGGACCTCGGCCTTGTTTCGGACATAAGCGGTATCAAATTATTCTACCACTCCCCTTCACGCTTTTTACATTTTCGAGGTCCTCCTCCATTCTATTCTCATCGGACTTTATGTCCCAAGTCATTGAGGCTACCAGCACGCCTCAGGTCACAGTCAACAATGAATGATAGGCTTCTAGTCGGGTTACTCACCAATTAGTGACACCATGTCTCCGAGAAGTTTGCAAAGTACTTCATACCCGAACCATATCTGAGAGATGAAAAACGAACAGAAGATGTAGGAATGATTCATCATTCGATTCAAAATGAAGGCCCGAGATTTCATCCAGAACTAGGTGATCTCCTGGCGAGAGTTGTGATTGATATTTCCAGTCAAAAAGACGCTATCGGACTTTGGTCGGGTATGATCTATTTTGCAGCCTCTCTGTATAAATCCGAGTCACGTCTTTACCGCCAAAGACGAATGAGTCATCCGGTACCATATCAGCCACTGCCCGAGTCAGATCGGTAGGGAGTGATACGGAGCCAAACATCCTTGAAAAGCCCGAGAAAAGTCAGTGTGGATAGCCATTTTCCCTTCGACCCTCTTACACGGTGAGCAAGATGCTCAAAAACTACCTTTTGCGTCACTGGCTTCAAACTTTTATCAGTCACCAAGACGAGCATGCTCAGAAGAGTGCCTGAGACAACGAAGCGGGAGGATGGCAAAGTCAAAACTTGTCACGCTTGATTGGCACTATTCTCATCTGCGCCTGCTCGGAAGGACTCTGAGGTCTACATTGTGGGAGGTAGGCTGCCCGGGCACCATATATCTTGTGCCTGGAAGCTGTTCCGGCTTTCCCGATCGCGCTAGTGCCAGCACGGTCCGATCCGTGAGTGGAGATATAACCAAGGAACGAATTCGCCGACGTCCATCCTTCGAGACCAAAGGGCTTGCTGCATCTCTCAACTTCAAAATTCCTAGATACCTTATCCTCTACGCCCTCTTGACACCCACCGAAGACGTGACGCGATTGGTGGAAACTGATGGATCGAATGATCCGGAAGTGGTAATGCAGCAACTAGAGTCCCACCAGGCGTTGATCGGGCGGACTGCATTTTCAAGATTCTTCATTCAAGTACGATCCGGTCGTCTGAAGATGGAATTCATTCCATATATCAGTCGTGGTACTAGTCTACATCGTAAATCAGCAAGAGGCAAATCTCTGCCTTTGCTCTCCCGAATTTGAGAGCATGTGCTCCCCTTCTTTGCAGGGAACCAAAAATATGGCCATCGGCGGACCTGCTATAGCTTGCATCACAGAAGCTCAACAGACTCCGCAAGATATCAGTTCCAAAGCCGTCCTGTACCTAATCTCCACTTCAGAAATCACAGGGCTTCCAAAGGGAGCGACAGTCCAACCTGGAGCTTACTGCGCTGGTGCTCGAGATCAAGCGAAAGTGATTGGGTTTGAAAAAAGCTCCCGCTTCTTGTAGCTTCGATATAAGCGTGGAAGATATTTTGACTGTCTTGATGACTTGCAGATGCTTGTATATTTCATTGGAGAAGGAGAGGTGCTCGGAACTCGTTGGCGCCATTATCCAGATGAAGATGAACACTGCTAATCCTAGGCCATCTTTCATCAGCTCAATATTTCCCGATGACGTCCCCTCACTTCGCCGCCTCATCCTCGGCGGCGAGCCTTTGATCTCGAAGGTGATCAAGGCCGGGTTAAGTGACCAGCCTCAATCAGGTTTATCTCGGACCTCGGGGCGACGTTGTCTCGGATTAAGGTTAATGGAAGTTTTGGCTTTTCTTGTCTTACCTCCATTCCCTGCTTTTGAATCACTCCCTCCTCCAACTTTACTACGACTGACGAGTCTAGTTTTCTGATGATTCGTACTCAATGTTATGATCATTTATTTCCTACAAGATGTCGCCCTTACGGTACCAACCAAAACACAGTGCCTCAAAGGGAAATCAATTCTTTCATGACGATCTCAATCTCATAATCTTTTGGTTGAGGTTCATTGTAGCAGGAATATACTTTTCGTCGTAACGTTAAGCAATTTGGAGCGATTCCTAGATACAGGCAATGAAAATAAAACCTGTTGTGCGACTGACTGCAGCTGGGAGTGTGTATCTTGGCCGCCCCTGATACTTGGATATCATGCCTGTGTATTGAGCAATAACGATCCATGGTATCACCCGGAAAGGGGTTGGCTTCCATTCTGCCCAGGCGGGGGGAAGTTACGATTAGGCTCCGATGCCAAACAACATACCTAAGACTTCAACATGATAGTTTTGCAGCATCAGCATCAACACGACGATGATTTCCGATTGGGAACTGTGTTGTTATCATCGCCACATTAACAACCTCCGAGAAGCCACAACACACTGATGGGCGCACATAAAAACCATCCCGTTCTTTCTTTCCAATTTCCCACCCCCTCCTAACCACCAAATTGGAGTACACAAACAAACCATGTCGACCCCTATGACCCCAGACCGTGCCTACGACGCCCTCGGTCTCGACGAGAACACCCCGCGCAAAGAAATACGCAAAGCCTATTTCCGTCTCGCTCTCAAACACCACCCGGACAAAGCCAAAGACGAACAAGCAAAGCAGCGAGCAAACGAGCATTTCCGGGACATCCAAAGCGCTTACGAGACACTCACCCAGGATCATGATGGGGAAGGCCAGCCCACGTTGGATGCGCTTAAGCGCAGGCAGGCAGAGCCTTCGTCCGCGTGGATGGAATATTTGAATCGTTCTGGGGGGAGGACGGATTATGAGGCGTATGGAGAGGAAGATGAGGAGGAGGAGACTGATGATGTTAGATATGGGGGTGCCACGGAGGATGAAGATGAGATGGACGGTGAAGATGAGGATCGGCGATGTCGTTCTGATGTCGAGGATGGTGACGATGATGAGGGAGGTGTATGGCCTACTGTTGAGATGCGAACAACAGGCTACATCGACCCCAAATACGGCGAGAAGAAAACAATTTCTGGAGACGCTCCCAAAAGACTCGTCATTGGCGATGGTGTCAAGCATGTTGCGGAGAAAGAGGAGTGGGAGGACTTCAGAGCCACAGTTGATGACACCCCTTTCGTCTTCGAACCTCCACCGTACAGGAGGACTATCCAAGGAAATGGATCGATCCTTCCAAGCAAACAAGCCATCCGAATCAACAGACCGCCCACCAAGAGCTCAAGTATACAAAGCGAACCCCTAACCTCACGTATCATGCCCCGCGGTCTACCCCGAGTCATTGGCATGAAAAAAGATGGCCAACCGATCCACGAAGGCGAAGACCACAATACCGTCAGACTCCGAGGAAACTATCTCACAGCATCACAGTATAACCAATTAACGCGTCCTCAGACTGCAGGTCGAACCATTGCCAACGAAATAGCGTACCGTGACTCCTCAATCCGGGAAATCAAGGTCCTTGCTTGTCAAGAGTGTTTCCCAGGAATGGGACAGTGGACGGTTGAAGAGCGGGATTTCAACGGGAGGAATCCTGTTTGTGGGAATTGTAGGGGAGAGCTTGAGAAGATCGTTGTTGGAGGGGAGGATGGGAGTGGAAGTGATGTTCGTGGGATGTTTTTGGGTGATGGGGTGGAGAGGGAGGTGAGTACTGGAGGTGACGTGGCTGGAATCTCTTTTGTGGATGCGCTGAAGGCGCTTTCGGGGGAGGGAGGTGGACGAAAACTCGCTGATAGCGCGACTACAGAAGCGATGCTTTTGGAGTAGGACAAGCTCGAATACTCTGGGATTGAATGATAAGGGTAGACTCGAGACGGCGTTGATAATCATGCTCGATTATTGTAGACCCGCGTCTGTGCATATTGTAGAGGCTTTCGAGGATTCTTTTGCTCTGCGCTGTGTACTTTAAGTTATTCTCCTCTTGCAATCACCGAGTTCCTTTGGAAATGAAGTTTTACCGATATACTGCGTTATTCTAAAACTACATCTTCTTTTGTATACGCTCCATCTGATTACGCGGTACAATCACTATGTGGATACAATGACCACGGAACCCCCTCGAGCTTTATAATGAAATAAACCCACCCCCCCTCCTTTTTCTCCTAGCCTCACGCCAAAGACAAAGATTAACCCGACAAGGCTGAATCTCTCTTACTACTGTAATGGTTACCCAGGACCAAATCCCCTTGACCCAGTCCCCTCGAAAAACAGCTCAACCCCACCCAACCCCACTCTACTCCCCGCACCAATTCAACTCAAGTCCTACCCCATATCGATTATTGTGATGGGGCACTACGGATAATAAGTAGACCGTCATGACTCCTCGGCCCAATGTAGATAGCGAGCTGGGAATCGCATTAATCGCATTACATCACATCAAAAAAAGAAATGGAAAGGGTAAAAATGGTCAAGAAGTTGCTTCCATAATTCTCAGTTCTCGCGAACACCGGAACATACTATTCCGATCATCGTCTTTTCTTCATCCCCAGAGTCTACGTTCCCCTCTGTTCATGCATATCCCTATGATGAACATTTCCTCTCTCTCTCTAAAATGTGACAAGAAATTCTTCACTAGCCAGAACGAATCCATCCATTGTCTTTTTCCTGAGAGCGCCGGATCCAATATTGTACAGCCGTTGTTCAAACAGAGAGTCAAACGCCAACAGCGAAGCGCGGTCGCTGAGTCTAAGATATCTCCGCTTCGTAAACACAAAAGAAAAAGACGTATCCAACATCAGAACATTCCTCTGGAAAGCGATGGTAGGGCAGATATGAACAGGAATCGTGCAGGCAACTGTCGAATATATCCTCAAGGAAATCGTTACTCGTTGCGCAGAGTATTTACAAGGGCCACGTTGTCATAGGGCAGAACCGTCTTCACGGCGCCACGTAGACATGGGGTGTCAGGGGCAATTTTGCCGAATCATGTCGGCCATTTATCCGTTCTCAGGGGGGTTTGACAAAACAGGGCTTGTTGTCGTCCGTGGTCGAATTTGCCGTGCGCATGTACCGCGTCGTGTGTTTCAAGCTCGACATCAGAAATTTCTCAGGCACCGGATTCACTGTCGTCCTGGATCAAGTCATCCTCAGTGATTTTCGGAGCACTTTTAGGGAGAGAACCTGGATGGTTGCGGGTGTACAACCTGAAAGCTAAAATTAGCAATTTGATCCACAACAGGGGTAGAAGATGGTGGAACCTACCCATCCGGGAGCCACTCCATTTTCTCCGGGTCGAAGTGGTGGTTTTCAAAATTCGACTGCGTCAAGGCTTCTGGACCATATTCATCTTCCAAGAGCTCGGCGTACGCGTATGGAATTTTGACAGGGGTGTTTTCGAAATTGCTCTCGCGCAGCGGGAAGATGTCCTTGGCTCTATAATTATGCTTGTCCTTGCAATACATGTTGTCACCTTCCGTCTCGCTCTTTCTTAACGTCGTGATGTCAATGAATAAACCGCTTTCGGTATCGATCCAGCGGGCGTCGATAACATTTAGCCAATCCGCAGTCGAGCCGTTCAGGTAGTGGGGGTTGACCTCAAGCATGTAGTCCCGTCCTTTTGATACGCCCGGTAGGCGGTAGTGGTGTATCGTCATGTTGTAATATTTTGCCAGATAGTCCATTGAGCTTTCAGACATCTGCACGTCGACATCAGAATCCCACGGCATGATCTTGCGATTCCACCACCATCCTAGCAAACTTCCATGCATAATCCAGGTTTCGGCGCCAATGTCGTTCATGGTGGAGAGGTAGGTTTGCATCAGGTTCGTGAGGAGTATTTTGCGGTCATTGTCCGGTAGGACCTTTTCTGCAAATCGGCCGTCATAGTGAGGATGGAACTGTTGCGACTGTTAGCCGTTGAAGCCGGCCGGTCTGAAGGTAGTATTCGCACAATTGATTCGTGAAAATATTTATCCACCGGATCTCCTCCCTTGCCGCTGTAATCTTTGGTCAATCTTGTCCTCACACTCGCGAAGTCGGCATCCCTTTTCCGTAGAACTGGCGAGGCTTGGGTGAGGTATGAGAATGTCAGGAGGATGTGGACAGGCAGACCCAACAACATGTCGTACTATGTTGTACTACGCTGTCTGCTCATCGAGTGGAGGAACGGTCGGGTTTGGCGATAGACAGGAGACGGAACTGGCGGATGCGTAGGTAGGAGTTGTACGGTTAAGCGAGTGCGAAGGAGAATCAAAGCAGGATATATTGAAGGAGAGTTTTCTACTGGCACGAGTAGTAGTAATGGTAGTAGAAGTAGTAGGGAGAGTCTAGACAGTAAGTACCAAGTAAGAGGAAATTGCGTACAGAGGAGTCCAAGATGCGGGCAGGCAATCAGTGGGCTTTTGACCGCGCGTGCTCGTCTTGGACTCGTGTAGATCTTGCACCTGTTCAGTCCTCGGCTCCCAGTCCCAGCTTTGAATGGTGAACACGCACGCACAGCTCACTCTGCGTTTCAGCGCTGAGGGATGTTCCGCATCTTCACTAGGAGGCCGACCGCGGACTCGGATGGAACATTGGATCGGATGCACATAGTAGTAGTCGACTCTATGCCATAGTACCATAGTACCATATAATATTACCATAGTACCATAGCACCATATTACCATAGCACCATATTACCATAGTATCATATTACCATAGTATCATATTACCATAGTATCATATTACCATAGTACAGACTGGACCTCATCATCTCAGCCGAACCTGTAGACAGCCAGACTGTCCCTACCAGTACCACCACCTCACCACTCCCACACCTCTGCAGCATCAATGGCCCCCCACTTGGCGCTCAAAGGCCGCGACGACCGCCAGGGGAATGCCTGCGCTGCCTTCCATTTTCCGACCACTCCTCACCCCTTCAGCAGCACCGCCATCAAGACCCACACAGTTTCTCGCTGGCAATTCCTTGAAGAGCCTCATCATTGGCTTCCCTTGCATCACATGAATGATGAGATACAACAATGTCAGCTCAGCTCAGATCCGATTGGACAGATAAACATAGCACACACTGTGTAAGCTTTGTGGCGTTCGAGCTAGAGGCTTATCGACACGTCAGCTCATCCCACCTATGCCAGTACCCTCGGCACACCTACAGGGGTCGAAACAGGGATCTCATCCCACCAACTTATAGTGCATCACCTGACCCTTAGGTGGTTTAAGGTTTTCTCTTTATAAAAATCTTTCGCGTATAAATATCTTGTAAGACTTCGCTCCCTCTAGAAAACAGCCTTAAGTAATAGGTTACTAATATATTATACTAATACTTTTTTTCCTAGAGTACCCTAGACCCCCGGATAATACTACCTTATAATTACTTTTGAATATATTAGTAGAGTACTACTAATATATTATAGTAAATCCTAATAACCTTATCCTTACCGCTAAGTAGGAGAAATTACTATAGATCGCTCTACCTACCCAAGTTTGGGATACTTGGGATTATTTAATTAATTAGGATAATAATCCTTAGAATCGAGTTAACTAAACCTAGGAAGACGACTAAGTCTAATATAAAATTTAGGAGGATTTTAATCTATACGAGCGAGTTTGCGTAATAGATAAATAAGTTAGTAATTTATTAATATCTTATAACTTTTACTTTATTAAAATCTTCTTAACTAATTAGGACTATAATAACCCTCGCCTAATTACAATAACTAGTACTACTAATAGCTAATTAAAAAAAGTCGGAGAGATACTCTATATCTACGACTATCTAGACTACCCTCGGACCTTAGAAGAAGGTATCGCCTACGTAATCGATATTACGGGAAAGACCTAAGACCAAATTGAAATTTTAATAAAATCCCCTATAAGTCTTTACTAATAGGTTATCTATCTATTACTAATCTTATACTCCTAAGTTTACCTATAGTAGTAAGGAGGTTGGTAGTACTAATAAAAAAACCTCCTATAGCTATCTTAATAACTACCCCGTTCTTCGAATAAACTATAAATATTCTAGTATTAAGTACTACGAGTATCTTGATCCTAATATATTAGCTATATCTTATTATAATATTACCCCTATAATACTTAAAAGGCTAAAAGAATTGAGGATTCGAAATAGGGAGGATAACTAAGAAAATAATATAAATACGTTAGTAATATATTTAAATTTAATAGTTTATTCAAACTAATAGCCCTCTAGCTACTATTATAGTATTATAAGCAAATATCTCTCTACCAAAGGCGCCTATATATAGAGGATAGGAACATGTCGTCCTATATACGCAAGGCTTGGGATATAGGTAACGTTTTAAAAAGCTATTCCCTACCTATTACTAACCTATTTCTAGACTATTACTGGTTATTACCGCTATATTATCCGATACTACTATATTAGTTTTCTCTTACCCTAAGATACTAAAAAGTATTACTCTCAACTAATACCGGGAAAGTATAAAAACTATTACTAGGCAATTTTCTAAAAGTTTAATAACTAGTTATCTGTAACTCGGAGAACTTGCTATATTATCGAGTATAATAGTAAAAGGGTAAAGAAATGCGGTTCGTATTACTATCCCCTTTCTAACGCACTAGTAATAGACTAACAACCTATTAGGGATCGATTATCCTCAAGGCCAAGGGGATATAGTTTCCAAAGACTATAGTATAAGCTGGGTAAAACTTGTACCCTAAGATCTTAAGTAGTATCTATATATTATATAGCTTACTTACGGCTTCTACTAATACCCTCCTCCTATATAAAATCGTACCCTACTAGTACTTTTTAGCAGTATTTTCCAGTTGATCAAGCGGCTTAACGACCTAATAATAATAAGAAGTTAGTATCCCGTTACTAATATTTTAATAGCCTATTACTAACCCTTTAGATAGTCTACTAGCCAATCCTGTAGTATAAGAATTCGTATAGAAATATAGAGGAAAAACGTTCTTAGAAATTTATACTAGTCTTAGTAATTAGGATAAAATTCAGGCTCTTATTTACCGCCAACGGCTTTTAATATACCTATTTGGTTAAGATATTTAAGTAGTCCTTTAGGAATTTAAGGCAAATTATTCTAGGTATAGGGAGAATTAGGTAAGCTAATACTAATATATTAGTACTAGTATACTAAAGTATTTCTAGTATATTTAAGACGTGATATATAATAGGACGAACTTTATAGTCTTTTGCTTTTTTAAGCGCCAGGTCGATATCTTCCTACGATAAGAGTAGTTCTAGGTTAATATAGCGTTTAAACGACTAAAAGATTCTGAGTATAAGGAAATCGTCTTTGCGATATTCAATACTATTACCTAGAAAAGTAAGTTATAGAATTACGCCTTTAATCTAATACTAATATATTACTAGCTTTTACCCTCTATCGGGTTA
>QWZN01000199.1:0-46533 GCA_003693225.1 Venturia aucupariae | reverse complement strand
TTATCTTTTCCTTTATTATCTTATCTTTTCATTGACGTCAATTCACACCTATATACCTAATAGGATCTAGTAGAGATATACCAACAATTATATAAGATAAACGAACAAAAGTAGAAGCGAGAATTTGCGGAGGCTTATACAAATAGAGGATAGTTATAAGGTTACTATCCCCTTAAACCTAGGAATATATTGCCAAGCCTTTATTTCTCTTTAATTAGCTAATTCCTTAGTCCGTATCGCCTTTATTAGTATACTTAGATCCTAGTATAATATTATAGTTTTATACCTTGCCTTCTATAATAGAATCTTGTATTACTAAGAACGAATATACGCGAGTATAGCCGATAAAAACTATTTCTACAACCTACTTTACTAGTACTAGCTCTTGGCAAAGGGTTATCCTTAGTAGGAACTAGGGGGCTAGAATATAGTAGTTATTCTATTAGTCGACTATAGTTTTTATATTATAGTACTAAAAATATTACTAAACTAATCTAGTATTTTATAAGTCTACGGCTGAATTTTAAATCCGGAATTTTAGATAAAATTCTATAGCTATTTTGTTATAGTATTAAGTAAACTACTATAATATTAATTCGACGTATCCTTAGTAAAAGATAGAAGCGTATATATTACTATTTTAATAAAAGTACCGTTATTTAGTACTTACCAGACGTGATTTAAGCTACTATAGGTTTTAGAAAATACTATAAAAATACTACTAATATGGGTTGGAAGCGCTGGCTTAAGTAGACGACGGGAAGAGCTTGGACCACGATGTCACGGGACTGTCAGTTGAACAGGAAGCTGTGATTGGTGAGTTTTGACGCTGTGATGGGTAACAGCCTGAGGGAAGAATAGGTGGGCACCCGCCGAGTGTTGATGTTGTGAGGTGATTTCATCGTGTATTTCTAACCGTGAGTGGTTTCGTTTCTTCGAACACATATTCCCTCCCTTCGCGTTCGTTGATCATCCTTGAAATGCTGTATTTGCAGAGCATCTTACCTGAACATGCTTCTAAGCAACCGCTGACATGTCTCTGGAGCAGAGCGCTGTACAAGAGAGAGGACAGAATCATAATACCCCACTGATGCGTCTGAGGAACAGGCTTGACCAGTCTGCACAACATCCTGGTCCGCACGCTATGCCCGAAATTACTGCTTTGAGAAACAGGTCATTTGTTTCAACGAATGGAAATAGAGGACAGACATCCTCGTCCGCACTTGCAGATGATGACATACCTGCATTTACAGCCTTGCGTACACTGCAGAGTGTCATTGCCATACCGCATCAGGTTCCTCGCTTGTTTCACAAGCGATTTTTAATCATGGTCTGATGAATTGGCTTTTGATAGCTGAAGGTCGCCGACGAAGTTGTTGACATTCACTGGTCTGAATTACCTTTCAAACATGTCCCTGTTCATGCGCTGTCCTCCTGTGTATAAAGAGTATGCTGCCGTATCCACAATCTTTTCATCATCCCATCAACCAGCGTTCTTCCTTACTCGCAAATATCACCCTTCCCTTCTCAAATCAATCAAACATCAGACGCAGATCCAAAGCCACCATGATTACCGGTCCTCTCGTCGAGATGCTTGCGCGCAATAGGTTCACGTCATCCTTCTTGTATAATTGACAATTCACAAAACTAAACAAACAATAGCAAATTTGCCCAAACTTATCAGGCTCCACCCGGGTTGATGCAAATGGCTTCAGCAATGAGAGGTACCGGCGCCGGTGTCGTTGTTCTTTCGTGCTCTGATCCACGATTGAATCCATATCAAATGTTGGGTTTGGATCCAAGTCTGAGTGAGTCCATTGCTAGCGCTGTCGTGTCCAGATAATGGCAGAAACTGATTTCTTTGTAGAAGCCACGATGGTGAGGAATGCGGGTGGGAGGGCGTTTGATGCTATTAGAACGCTGGCGGCGCTTCAGACAATTGGGGCGCCGGGTACGATTGTGGTTATGCATCATACAGGCGAGTCCTTCTGGTCATTTGATATTGATGAACGCTGACCATGGCAAGATTGTGGAATGTCCCATTTCCATGATTCGGCCATCAAGAAAGCTTTGCTAGAGATCGCGCCAGAGGCAAAAGATTCCATTGAGACAACCAAGTTTGGTGAGATCACCGGATCGTGAGTTTTCATCCGTCTATCGTCCTATTGGTGATGTTGACTTACATGCGCCTGCAGGATCGAAGACACGGTCAGAGAGGATATCGCAATTTTGCGCGCGTCGCCGCTGATCAAGAAGAGTACCCAGATTGTTGGTCTCAATTGGGATATCAAGACCGGGGTGCTTTCGGTTGTTGATCAGCATAAGAGCGAGCTATAGGTGCGGGTGAGTAAAGTCATGCTTGAGCATGGAGTGCGACGATGCAATAGTTGTTTGGTGGTCAGGAAAAGGTTTTGATTCAAATGAGGCAGCGGCGCCTATTTACGGCAAAAGATGGCATGCAGTCGATTGGATGCGGCGTGACAGTAATTGCAGTGGTCTCATCAAGTCATGCTCAATCTAACCTGGTAGAAAATAGCAATTATATACCTTGATCGTAAGTTTTCAATTCCTAATCGACATCGATAAACTTCTAGCAACAATCTTAGAGAAGAATACCGCAAGAAATTTATCGATAGCGATTGTGATTTAGAGGTATAGTAATAAAGTGCGTTGATTCTCAGCGAGCATGAGCTGATGAGATCACGGTGTGTTTCCTCGGCCAGGGAGGCAGCTGCAAGAGGAACCCATATGCCGAGAACTTTGAGCTTGTTGAATCGGTGCAATTGCTATTTTTGTACGAAGTGAGGACGCAGTCTTCTTTGAGAAATGACTCGGAAAAACTGAGACGGACTCATGAGAAAGAGATGGTGAATCATAGAAGAAGAGTTGTTGGGAGCATTTAAAAAGTGGACACGGCAGGCTGTTTGCTACTCTTTCTGTTCTTCTTGAGCCTTGGCCCAATTGGTGAAACGAACGATAGGAAGATTGCAAGTAGAGAACAATTCATATTCCCCAATTTAAATTCAATGGTAGTAGATAGCAGAACATATTCCGAATTCAAGACCTTTTCTTGCCCCCAAAAAAGTTCCAGCACATGAACACAGCAGCCCTCGAGTTCAAGTCCCTTTCCACCAATTTGCATCTTCGAAATCGACGGGAAGATGAAGTCTCCCAAAGTACTGTCCAAACGGCTGGCTTGCTAGCATTCAGTTCTTTGAAAAGCCTAGGAATCGTTGACATCAATATTGCATTGGAGATGATGAGCCAATATGGATGAGAATATCTTACTGAGATAGAAATTGAATGATAGGCAAGAACATGCAAACATGAAATTGAATATGAGCAGGCCATCTCTTCCATTTTGCTATGCGACCGACATCAAAGAATTCTCTACATGTTTTCTCATCATCATCCGACCGTGACAAGGAAACCGTTGCGCTAGTATCTGAGCTTCAATGTGACACCATCATCTTCCCTAAGTACCCTTCCATATCTTACATCGCGTCAACCTCATCCCAGTCCAACCCGCCCAGCTCGGCTTTTGCCAACAACTCCGCACTAGCAATATCCTTCTCACCGGTCAATGGATTCCATTTGACACCTTCCTTCAACCACATCCATCTCAAGTACGCCCTAAGCTCTTTATCCTTGGGTAGAACCCTTTTCCACTCTGGCACAAAAAACTCATCACTCGTACCTCCACCATTCCAATCAGTTGCCACTGCTCGCAATTCATCTCTGCAAAATATTCTCCAACTATCAAAAGCATATGCTCCGATTCCAGGTAAATGGCCAATCTCAAGTGCGCCTTCGCGCTCATCGTCGTCTCCTACGACTTCCAGCGGGTCGATGCCTTTGTGAGACTCCGGATTGGGATACTTCGGTGTCATGACTCTCCTTCCTTTGGTGGGTGGAAGAAAATTCCACACTCTCGCTAAGTTCACGAGAGTAGCAGCACGCTGGTTGAAAAGCCCCAAAGGCTTGATGATTTCACTCAAAGTCGCAGAATCCGCATGCTCAAGAGCATGAGGCGTCGGATATGCTTCAATAACTGCGCGAAAAACGGGTATGGCATATTTGCCTCGTGTCTTGTTGAGAAAGATGACTGCTACCAGGAGGTGAAAGGGGCGATGAGCGAGTTCTTCTTGAATGAGACCAAATACAGATTTTGAAAGTGGCGGCACATCAATGCAAGAAACTGTCCCTGCTGCAGGCCGTGGTTTCTTTGGTGACGGTGTATCGAAGAACGAAGACGCTTTCCCAGTTTTCCGCTTCGATGGCGTGCTTGTTGGCTGTTTTTTGGCTAATTTCTCTGGTGAGATTGCCTCATCGGAGCCGTGCTGAGAGGCCAAGATCGGGGGTTTGGACAGAGTAAGGTGACTTTCTTCATCTCTTTCCCAGGTGAAATCAACCCCTCTCGTACTGCACTCATCGTACGTTGGTCCAGAGTCAGGTTTCGGCGCCACTGCTGGGATTTTAGTCAATTTCGCTAAAATGCGGACCTAAAATGGGAACCAATGTCGATGAATTTCTGGTGACGATTTCAGATCACACCCCAGAGATCTCTCGACACTGATCCTGAGGTGACATAGCCAAACTAGATTTAGACGTGAGATGGACTAACCTGAATTGGAAACACTAAGGAGTGACTCAGGCACTGCCGTGGATTGCGTTTCCAGGACAATTGCTTGCTCAGATGGTTGACCGCACGAACGCTTAATGTCTGACGAATCTGTAGGCAGCTTGGTATTTGCGACAACCAAATCGCTATTCTGCGGCTTCCATGACTTCGCCTTGCCTTTCCCCTTCCTTTTCCTTTTCTGCGGCTTCTCTTTCTCGATCACATTTTCTTTGATAGAGCAACGCACCAAGCCTTGCGATTCGCGAAAGGATTGTGTTGAGCTTGAACATTCCTCCTGACTGGTTTCCTGCCAAGCACGACCACTTCGAAGGCGAGTTCGCGCCATAGTAGTGGCCCAATCATCCCCGATGGCCATTTCCTGGTTCGGGACTACATCATGCTCTTGAGCGACTTGTCTCGAAGCGTGCTCGCCAATTATTTCCGGCCCATCCTCATCGTCGGCCATGCTGATCGAATCATTGGATTGAAAAAAAGCGACTTGGGACCCACATTTCTGTCAACCTGTTCTGCGATTTCCGCGGGTCCAAGATCTGTCCTGGGCAGCTCGTCTATTGGCGCAGCTTTTGGCTTCGACTCTGGAGATTCTTGAGAGTATTCTAGAGCCGTGACTGCGGATGCTTCGTCAGAACTTGACGTCGCTGGAGAGGTTTGTGTATATTCTATCCCAGTCATAGGATTAACACCACCCTCGCCAGGGCTACTCAAAACATTCGCCATCGTGGGCAACAAAGGATAAAGGACAGCAGGATGTTGAGAAGCGACCATTCCAGGCGGCAGGTCTGGCAAATCAAGTTGCGTGAGTCTCTCAGGTGGGCTCATAGCCTCGAGCTGGGATGGCTCAAACTTGGCATCATCAGGGTACTCTTCGAGAGGTATGCTCTGTGGGAATTCCTGTGCGCCTGCCAAGTCGTCTTCGGAGAAATCCGAGTCTTCGTCGATCATCTGAATGTCAGGTTCTTTTGTAGGCGTGTCCACTGGCTTCTCATCGACTAAGAAAGGACCTTGAGCAGGTCTATATCCCACAGATGGTATCAACTCATGGTACACGTCCATAACGACATCATCAGGCTCGTCTTCACTTACTCTCCCGAGCTTGTCTCCCAGTTCAGGATATTGGACAATATCATCGTCGTCATAGACGCTCTCCGCGACTTCAAGGTCGTGTCTGCTATCCCCCCCGCCCGCTGAAGGGCTTCGAATGTTATGTCTGAAGATCGAGGGCGACAATGCTAACAAGTTGGCATCTCCGAGTTCTGGAGAGGCTGAGCGTAGCGGCTGTGATAACTTCGCCTCGATTTCTGGCTCCGAATTATCGTTTTGTCGTATAGCTTTGACGAGACTTTCTCGCAGAGAGCGGTGCTTGTCCGGGTCAAATGACGCGGATATAGGAGACGGTGGTTTTGCAATCTTCTCAACCATATTCGGTTCAAAGACACCGTTAGAGCCCTGCTGGATATCATCGATTTGAGCACTGCCCTCAATCCCCTGCTCAAGTTGATCAGCATGAATGAGCAGCTTCTCGTCTGTGGCTGCATCCGCTCCGCTACGCAGGCCGTCCAAATTTTGGGTAACAGCATCTTCCGACTCTGGAGTCTGGGTTTGAGCAGGGACAACTGGCTTTGCATCGATAAGGGCAAGATTGCCACTGTTTGGAGCAGGAGCAGCAACGTTATGAACGTCGATGGGCCGCTTACCAAGAAGGCTGTCGTCGTCCTCATCGTCAGAGCTTTCTCCCCAATTGATGACTGGTGCATCCATCTCTTCTTCCCCCCTCTCCTCTTCTGATTCGGCCTCCTTGTCCGAGCTGTCTTTTACAGCCTCTTCGTCCTCTTCGACAGAACTCTCTGAAGCCAAATCATCCACAAATCCTCGAGTACGCCGATGTAGACGATCTGAAGCATTTGCTTCATCCTCTTCCTCAGAGTCTCGGAGGTCCTCATCTTCAGCGTCCGCTGAATCGTAACCAGAGATGTCGTGTAGAACCAGATCTTCCGAGTCTGCTCGTGATGGGTCTGAAGCCTCGTCCACGTCCTCGTCCACGTGCTCGTCATCGTTTTCGAAGATCTCAGGAGCAGCAGGTCTCGCGGGCCCAATGATCTTCAATTCCTCGTCCATGATAACGCTCTCGGTATGAATCTCAGCTCCACTAATATCGGCCTCAGGACAAGTATCCTCACTGGCCTCGGAGTCCTCTGGATCAGGTCTGCCGAGAGATGTCGTCGGACGCACTTCTACCGCAACCATGACGAGCCGTCCCACCGGCAAAGGGGCGTCCGTTTGGACTTCCTCTTCCACATCATGATCAGAATCTTCACTGGTAGTACTCGCCTGACTGGAAGCCATATCAGACGGCATACGAGAGATGATATTGGCTTTCGAGTGTGCTAGGATTGAAGCTTGCGATGCAGTGTACACAGCCTCGTGGGCCTGAACGATGGGCTCGTCGTTTACTGGAGGCAAAACTGGTATCGCCGTTTGCGACAAGTGTTGAGAATGTCTGATTGGCGGGCTCGCCACTGCAAGTAAAGATGACGAAGCTGGCTCATCCTGTGTCGTCGTCAATTGCGATGCGAGCTGCCTCATGTCGCGTTCCTCGGGAGTTTCTTCATGATCTGGCTTTTCGTCAAAATCAATCTGGACTCGCTCTTTGACACGCTCTGGCCCTACATCCTGCTCTTGATCCTCAGCGAAACCAGTCGTCTCCACAGGAGCCAATGCATTCGGGGTTGCTATATCGCTGCTCCAAACACACTCGCGTCCATTCTTAGAGCATTCTCCACAAACTGGACCTTTGCGATCACAACGGCGGTGCTTTGTATTGCATGTTCGGCAGGCTTTTAGCTCCGGAACTGCATTTTTTGGCTTCTTTTTGTGTGATGAGGTTTGGGGTTTTGAATGGGAGACTTCCGCATCTTTGTCCCACACACATCCAACTTCTCGCTTCGAACACTCTCCGCAACTAGGCCGAACTCGGTCACAAGCACGATGCCTGATTCGGCATGTCCTACAGGCTGGAAGGGGAACATTTGGCGTCGATGGCCCTGCTGAATTGGCGAGAGCGCTGTTGAGCTGGACGACTGGCGAACGTTTTTCAAATGCCTTTGGTATATCATTCTCGGTCTCTATTTGATTTTGGATCTCTGAAACTGACATGTCCATTTTGCTTGAATCGACCATTTCTTCATCTTGCATCGGAGATGTAAAATCATCCGCTGGAGTCGAGTCATCCACTTCGCGAATTGGCGGTGGGCTTACAGTGCCTGTAGCCTCCCTTCTGCGCTTCACAGGCGAGACTGAACGGTGTTGGAGCCGGGCCAGAGCAACCTGGGCTTCCCGACGTTGTTTTCGCTGCTGGATCTTGGTTTGCTTGCGACGTTTCTTGTCAGAATCTTGAACATCTGTCTGAGACTTGCGACGCTGACTTAAGTCCTTCTGCTGACTTCGTTGCTGGGAACGTCCTTCTTCGGCGATCCGGCGTTGTTCGAGGATCTTTTCCAGCTCCAGCCGATGAATTTCTTGTGGCTCTGGTTGATTTCGCAGCTTTTCTTCTTCAAAATGCTTTACCTCGACCTCTCGCCAGTATTTGATGGTGTCGCGTTCATCAATTACTATGGCCCTCTGTTCCGTTTCCATCGAGTGCCTTTGCTCCTCAGCCCGCCAGTGTTTGGGCGCTTTTGTCGCCTCCTTTTCTGCAGGGGCAGCCTCGGAGCTTTTGGAAAAGCGAGGTTCTTTTGATGCGGTCTCATCCTGTCCAACAAGTCGAGCCGACACTTCCTCTGAGTGAGAGGGGCCTTGGTGGAACGACAGTTTGTCCCGACGAAAGATTTCACTCCGCCTCGAACCCGCGGGCTCTGATGCTTTCTGCGGTACCTTACCCAAGCTCGAGGCTTTCTTCTGCGGCTTCTCCGCCGCCCTTGGTCGTGTCGCACCCGTCAATTCTTTCGACCCCGGTAGCTCTCTCAATCCTGGAGGTCTTCCCTTGCTGGTCAGCTCCTTGGTTGGCGCCATCTTTTGAGAAACATTTTCCTTGCGTAAGCTCTTCTCCGGCACAGCCTGCTGCGGTGGCCTTTGACGATTCTGCGGTATCTTCTGTGTTTCTATCGAAGGAACCGGTACTGGACTAGAAAGCTTAGTCTCAACCGACGGCACCACTACCGGATTTCCACTCGAGTTTGCACTTGCGTTCTTTGTGAGCCTTTGTCGCTTGGTTTTGTGAGTATCGTTAATCACAGGATCCGGGGTTTGGTCTTTACTTGGAGCGCGTTTGCGCTTGCCGGCAGCACTGTCCATAGCTCTAGCAAAGGCCTCATCCGCGAAGGATTTCGGTACTGTGTTCGGGGTCGCTACTCTGCTTTGAACAAGCTTATCCTTCGCAGCAGTGATATTGCCCGAAGTTCTTGCGAATGCCTCATCCTTGAATGATTTCTGTGCGATGTCTGGAGTTCCTTTTGTGCTTGGAGGAGGCTTGCTCGTCCTCGCAGTACTGCGCGCCACAGCTCTCGCGAATGCCTCGTCCTCGATTCCTTTTCGCGAGGTGTTCGGAGTTGTTTCTGCGCTCATAACGCGCTTGCTCTGCCCAGCAGCAACATTAATAGATGCTCTTGCAAAGGCCTCATCGGCGATTCGGTTATTTTCAGTCTGCGGCGTCGGAATTGCAGGTGCTCGGGTGGTACGAGGGACCGTGTTCAAGATCGGTGGAGAGCTGGGCATTTCAACATCAGGCGAAGGTGGACTGGACGGCCATTCGGCTTTGGACTTCGTCTTTTCTATAGCAGCGGGTGCCTTATTAGCCGCATGCGTGGCTCCTTTTGCTGCAACTGCTTTAGTTTGTTTTCTTCCTGTCTTCACGTTGGCGAGAAAGCGTGTCAGTCCATTGTCGATAGATTCCCAGGAGTTCTCTGCCCAAGCCTGCCGAGCTGCCTCAATATTCATCGCCCTCAGATTGAGCGGGCTCATATCTCTTAGCTTCGCGTAGTATTGTATGAGGCCAATGAAGACTTCCTGCGGAGCTGTCTCAATGCATTGCCTGAAATCCTTCCGGTCCACGTTCGTCTGAGCTCCAAAAGCTTCCCACATGAGATCGAGATCGGTGGAAACAAGGAGTGCTCGCTCTGCTTTTACTTTTAATGTCTTTCCGCTCTTGCCCGAGACTGTAGGTAGCGCCTTGACCAGAGGGTGCATGAGATACTGTAGGTCTTTATGATCGGCTTTGTAGAAATCGTCCCTACAAACTTCGTGGTGCTCTGGGGGTGTACCATGCCACGCGAACAATCGCTCGACAAGGTCGCTCTCGAGTATCAAATCTCGCGGAAGCCATAATTGCGCCATGGTATATCGAGGCAAGGACCGGACATAGATAAAGGGTAGGTCTGTAGGAGTGGGCTGGCGCGCAGCCAATTAAGGACCGTCCTGGACAATATCGGTTTGTAGAATTGCGTGGAGGTTTACGGGGTGGACATGCTGTTTGGTGAGTAAGGCGGTCAATTGAAGGCCATTCGAGATAGAGAGTGTTTCCCTGCAAACAAAGAGTGTTTGCTCCTAGGAGCAACAGGAACTCTCGATGCGTGGGAACGAGCCAACACGCGTCGCGACTGCAACTGAAGTCGTGTCGTTCACAGGTTGGGAGTACGCTCCACAAAATATCTCGGCTAACGGTCGGCGAGGACCAAATCGTCGGGTTTCAGCCTTGCAGCCTCGCCAACTGGCAAACACAGTGGCACAGTAGCTTGATCAGTTCAGCGAATCTTTTCGTAGCTTAACCCTGCATTACACGCGATTCTCAAGACTATTCATAATCGAATCCACATATTCAGCCACAGTTGCTAGCAACAAACTTTGTAATATTCACACATGAACTTAGTAGGCTACAGACGCACTATTCATTCCAAGAGATGGAACAGGCTTCAAAGATCGTGAGTGTCTAACTTCATCCATATCTCGAGTTGCAGAGTTGCAGAGACTCTGCATCAATACGCTATCAGCTTACCTAATCATCGTTCAAAGGCCCTTGAAATTGGTAGCAGTAGGCTCATCAACTTGACGGTAAGATTGATCTAATATACTCTGCTTGGAGGAATGCTGTCATTGGATATGCAAGGCAGACTCTCAGAAACCTGGATGAGGGTCGATAGGGGGACATAGAATCACAGCATGTGTTGACAAAGGTGTCGCAAATAAAGCTGTGATTGTAAAAGAGGTACACACGGAAAATGTAGAGGAAAAGAATGTTGTATTACAGTAGGCAACTGCCAAGCGAAGATACTGTTATATGCTATATCACAGTCCCGTGGCTTGATGTCTAATACAAGGACGACGCCTAGAATTGGGGATTTCATACCCCAGCGACTTGTTTATGCCGCAGTGTGAGCCCCTCAGCTTGCTAACTCATGCAGGTTTCTCCCCAAATCGTGTATATGAGATACTTTTGGTGGTTCAATTATAACGCGTGGTCCTGTCTCTCTGCTCTTTAGGCCCAGCAAGCTCAAGAAATAAGGAAACAAGAAGCTAGCAAGTTGCAATCGCCGCTACTGAATGAAATCTATAGATCAGGAGCAGTGCTACCATTGGTGCGATGGTGAGTCCTTAAGCACCCATGATTATTCGAGAGGGTTTTGAAACTCATTAAATCGGGTGGGCGGAGTTGCTTCCGTCACCCGCGTTGTAAACAAGAGGAAATTGATATATGAAAGCGTCTTTGTAGAGATCTTCGGCTGTTGGTCTCTCCTCTGGAAGCCAGCGAACGATTTTTCTCATGAATCGAAGCAACAGTTGTCCATCCTCACCGCTGAGATGCTTGTTACGAGTTTCGAGGGACTGGGTGGGAATTGGCGTTTGGGCAATCCAGTTGCCTGCGTCGTTAGTGTTAGTCAACGTGCAGTGGCAGAGGCAATACCTTCGTGATCCCAGTATTTACTGCAGTGTTCACTTCTTTCTAGGAATGCTTTTGGGGGCGGACCCATAAGCGAAACCATTTCAGCGAGATGTCGCTCGTCATGCAACAGTCCATCCTTGGAAGCATTGAACAGACAATTGCCTTGAAGAAGGTCCCACGTCTGAATGATGTGAGCATGATCACATATTGCTATTAAGCAAACTTACAGTGAGTGCGACCGCCCAAATGTCGATCTTTGAGTCCCACTTCATGTCTAGAATGACTTCGGGGGCCCGATACTGCCCAGGCATAACGTCACCAGTGTGCTCTGCACCGATCCTTGCTGCTCCAAAGTCGCAAATCTTTGGCACCCCGCCAGTGACGGGCATCTTGTGCGACATGTGTATCGTCCGGTCTGGCGACTGTTTTCGATATGATGGACTTTTCAGTTCGGACTTCTCTATCTCCGAAAGTACAGCCATGTCTGTCAAGCCGAGAAGAAGATTGTTTGGCGATATGTCTAGGTTTGGTCAACCGAGACCCGAGATTAGGTTGTTTGCGGAACGAGGTCACCTGTATGTACAACACCGACTTGATGGAGAAGGTCAAATCCTATGAGCAGGATCTGCATGGTGTGCTGGACCAACAGTTTAGGTACAGACTTCTCGGGGAATCGGTTACGCAACTGAGTAAGGTTAAGGCCAAGCGGAGCGAAGAGCAGACATTGATGTTTTCCAACGGAGCCTTGAAGCAAGAAGTCGTCGAGGACTAAACGAAGGAAGGTCTTTCCTGGATGTTCGGCTTCAACGGAGTCAAGATATTGCGAGACGGAGAGTTCATTGCCTACACTTGAATCCGAAGTGTCCTCCGTGGCGCACACCTTCATGGTCAAGAAATCATTCCGCCTTCAGGGAGTGAGTCCGCCAGCTCGATAATAAAGAACGAAAAGATAGTGCTGTCCTTGGGAAATGAAACACACACCTGAGGTCCCGGCAAAGCCAGATAGTTGAAGTGGACCCAAATCCAAGCTTCGCCAGGATTTGGTAACAGTCATTGTACACGTCGCCTATCCGTACAGGATAGAATCTCTCGGCATGATATCTGGGTAAGTTCTCTTCTTCGAATTTGTCATTCAATGAAACATGTCCAAAGCCACTGGTCGGAAAAGAGCGAACAAGGTTGCGATCGAACATTGTTGAGTAACGGTAGAAATTTTGCGACATCTGGCGAGGCGAGAACGACATCCTTCTGTATGTGAAACGGTTCAAAAACGGCGGGAACCGACAGGTCATGATGCTACACTGGGCCTTGGAGGTTGAACGTGAGATTGAGGTGGAAAAGAGGTTGCCAGGAGGGCATTTCACAGCCATTTACGCGGTATACCATCCTTGTAATTATACGGCCACAAACGTAATGAATCTAAATTTAGCTGCAGCTCCTCAGGAGCTTAAAGAATATTTCACCCAGCGCGAAATATTTTGCTAGATTCCTTCTCGTAACGCTTCGAAACGCAAATGATCACGATCGTAACTGCTTCTAGATCTCATCACATTCATCCCACATTCAACGCTCCTCTATATCATACAGACTCTACATCAGACTACTCCTCGCCCCAACCTCACTCCCACCCTGCCCACTAGGCAGATCCCCACTCCTAGCATCAACAAACGCATTGTAAATCTTCTGCAACCTCCTCCTCTCATCAGCAGAAATACTCGGTCTCGTACTCGACAAGCTCGAAAGAATGTGCTGCCACCCAATCGTCGGTTCCTTATTCGCCGCTTCTTCGCCGTTCTTGGCCACAGTCAATCCATTACCATTCGTAGATGATTTCTTCTGCGGTGATGCAATCGCGGATGTGGGTAACGAGTCATCGCCTGAGTCCGAGGGAGCTTGAGAGTGTGCGCGTTGGTGTCCGTGGCCATGGTGGGGGATAGGTTTGTGTTGGTTTGCAAGGGCTTTTTGTTTCCGTTTTGCTGCTTGTAAATCGCGGATCTTTTGGGCAATGACGGCTCTTTCGGCTAGTGCTTTCGATCCTACTTCTTCATCGAAGTCAACATCTTTGTCTCCAAACTTGAAGTGGGAAAATTCTGGGATGCCTTTCGAGCCACCTCCGTTCTTTTTGCCTTTGCCGAATTGGGAGGGGTCGAGATCACCGTCTCCGAGGACATCGTGGACGGCTTCAAGTTGTGCGTTGTAGACAAGAGCTTGTAAATCGGCCCCTGAGTAGCCATCCGTCCGCTCGGCAACTTCGCCCCATCTTGTTTCCACTTCTGCGCCAACTTTCACGTTCCGGCCGACTGCTCGTAGAATATCGACACGGTCTTCGTAGGTGGGCATACCACATTCTAAACTCTTATCCAAACGTCCCGGGCGGAGTAGGGCGGGATCGATGAGGTCAGGTCGAGATGTGGCTGCCAAAACATAGACACCAGAGAGACCCTCAGCACCATCCATCTGCGTGAGCAGCTGATTGACAACTCGGTCAGTGACACCGGTACTGTCATGTCCTCGTTTTGGTGCAATGGCATCGAACTCATCGAAAAAGAGAACACACGGTCTAGCTGCTGATGCGCGCTCGAAAAGATCACGAACCGACTTTTCCGAAGCACCGATGTACTTGTTCAGAATTTCGGGACCTTTGACGGAGATAAAGTTAAGACCAGTTTGTGAGGCAATCGCAGAGGCGAGAAGCGTTTTGCCACATCCTGGGTAACCATAAAGTAGGAGACCAGAACGGAGTCGAAGAGGACAGCGAGAGAAGATGGGCGCGTAGGTTGTTGGGTATTGCAAAGTTTCCAAGAGCATTTGACGTGTTTCTTGAAGGCCTCCTATGGAAGACCATTGCACTGTTGAGGTCTGTAACGTTACGTTTCTCAGTGATGCTGGTGTGAAACCTTTCAGTGCAGACGTGTAGTCTTCCGTCATCAACGTTGGGGTGGGTGGTAGTGCTTGTAACGTGTTCTTGTGGTTGGTGAATGCCGACGGCGAGATGGAACGGATGAGACATTCTGAGCGGGCGCGAGAGGTGAGGAAAACGAGGTCTCCTGGCATGTAGCCATCCGTTCCACCAGCAAGGTCTAAGAAGTCGATATCGTGAGAGACTTTAAAACCTGGCGGGCCATCCGCAGTGCTCGGTCTGCTTCCTGCTGATGAGGCGTCGAGTAGCGCCCGTCCGTTGGCCACAGATTGACTGTCCTGGTGTGCTAGCATCTCCAACACTTTTCTCCTTCCTTCTTTGTTTGGCGCAGGTAGATTGACGATTTCGCGTACTACGTGTCCACCGATGATGACATTGTTTAGAGCCTCCTTACTCTGTGCTGTCGCCAGCAACACAACTCCACTATCCATGGAGCAGTGTTGCTTCACGGCAGAACAAAGACACTCGCTTATGTGTCTGCTCCGTGCATTATCGCTGCCGACCTCAAGTTCAGTCTCAGTAGGACACAGTCTATCGAGATCGTCCAGTATGACAACGGATCGACCGCCCAAACGTGCTCCCCACGCAGCGGCGCCAAAGACCCGGTTCAGCGTCTCTTTAATCGTAGATACCCGCGTTTCGTCTGTTATCAGTGTGCGGCATGGAAAATAGATTGTGTGGAACAGATATGTATTCCGCAGCTGAAGCGCAATCAAATGAGCAAGCTTGCTCTTTCCGGCTCCAAGACCACCAGTAAGTAGAACTGAAGAGGACTGAGACAAATGTGTCAACAGATCCTCGATGGTTGAGTCAATTCCCACAAGCGTTGGCCGTGATTTTGGCAAGGATTCACCTGGAGACCAACTTCGAAGAGCCGTCGTTGGTTTCATAATATCTGGTAGAACTTCGATGTTGAGTGTGCGCTCTGATCCATGATACCAGCCGACTGTGATTTTCTTGTTGTCCGTTGCAGGCGGTGGAGGATCGAATCGTAGGATTCCCCCTGGCCACGCGATATCTCCCTTTTTGATTGCTGGTAGAATCATTCCGTCACTTATTGGCCCGTACAAGAGGCCGTTCCCTTCCTTTCCGATAAGGCTTTTGAGCTTCCTCACAGCCTCTTCTCTCTCCTGCTTGGATTCTCCTCCAAATTTGAGTCCCGCTCTCGCTTGTGCCGATGATGAGATGAATGGCAGCAGCTTCAATGATTTGACCACAGGTTCTTTTATTTTAGGCTCGTCTGGTTTCGCCATTGACGATGGCTTCCCAGCCTGAGCTGGTGCGCCTTCGATTCTCACCAGGCCACCCACAAGTCCACCGCAGGACAGCACTTCGCAGAGTAGCGTAGAGAGACCTATATGTTTCGAGTCCGGTGCATCTTCCCACACTCCAATACGAGCGACTACTTTGTTTGTAGGCTTCTCTGGCTCCGCCGCATCCTTCTGAGGATCGACTGGCTCTAGCAATCCCGCTGGTTTGATGACCGAGACAGTCACCCAAGTGACACCTCTCAGCGCTTTCGTCACCAGAGTATCTCGGTCAACCCAAACTCGCAAACCTTCATCTTTCACAGCCTCATCTTCCTCATCGAACCATTCCCCTCCAAGGCCACGATGTATTCCACGTAGAAAAACGACTCCTCGGGACACAGGCTCGCGACTGCTTCTGTGCCGCACGGTGCTTGCATTACTCCTTGCACTTTTGCCGCTTCTGCCACCAACACTTCTGCTTTCTCTGGCAGAGCTTCTTTCTGATTTTCTAACCTTGGGTGCCACAATGATCTCCGCATCTGGTCCGATCTTTACAAATGGCGAGTTTCCAAGAGGATTCGGGGCTATAGTTGTGACTACTATATTTGCGGTAGAGGTAGGAGAGAGATGAAGGGTGATAGGATGCGGCGGTTGCTTGTCTGCTTCTGCAGCTGGCGTATACGCTGGATTTGGAACGGCGCGGACTTGATTAAGGAAGTTAAGTTCGAGAAATTGTGCGTGAAGCTCGATCACTGGTGCACAGTTAGTATAGCAGTAGCATATTCATTTCCACCACTTACTCTCCCAATCAGCCGGTGTCAAGGGTTCGATATTGATGGTGTGGGCCTGAGGAGGATCCACATGTAGACTGATACCAACCTGACAGCGGATGTAAGCTGTCAGATGTCTGTCACGACTTTTCCAATTAGTATACCTTTGTTCCCTCTGTGATGCCCAGTAATCTTGCAAATGTAGAGTCCAATTCCACTACCGCTACCTCCTGCTCTCTTCCAACTGCAGCGCCTCTACTTCCAGCAATACCATCTCTTGATACAAGCGAAGTAAGCCTGCGCTTACTTTGCATACCCGTCCATCCCACGAATATGGATCTCGGCGAGCTCGTTGGAGCTTTTTCTGCATTGTCGGCGGTTCGAGGAGTATGCTGGTGATAACTAAGTTCTACCACTACATTCTGGGCGACCTATGTTGCTCTGTTAGATGGAGACTGCGATGCGCCCAAGCCTTACATACTGTATTCGCATTTGTCAATACAGCAACCAGCGACGGTGGCAGATTGACCAAGCAGCTCTTGGAGGACTGCAACAGGGCGATTTCAGCCTGAACAGCAGTTTGTTTCCTCGAAGGTGCCATGGTGTCACTTCCTACAGGCTATTTCGAATGGTGTCCTTCGTGGATAAGGTAGCCCATGCCATTCGGATCTCGTCACGGTCCGCTTCTCGCACGTTGCCGTTGCCGAGGCAGGGATCGTTCCATTTCAGTTCTGAAAGGCACGTTCGATGATTGAATACGCCTAGATGGTCATCAAAGAGGAATGTGAATGTCTATTATTACTTATCTTACCCGATTCGAATTACTTTGGCGTTCGATCTACTATTACATAAGCTGATGATTGCCAAGAATGTAATATATATCATCTTGACTCTTCATGCCTCAGGCACTAAACGCGTCCGACGCGTCAGTCCGCGTTTGGTCTCAGCTTTTCAATTCCAGCCCTCGTAAATCTGCCCATCTCCTGAAGCACCGCGACGCCCATATCCACCACATACAGAGCCTTGTTGATCACCTCAATTGGCACTTGAGATTCACAATAATTCCCTAATCACCACAGCCTCGCGACCAAAATGGCGCTTCTCAACCTCCGTCCTCCGGTCAACTACACCGAGCAGCAAAGTATGCGGCCCCTCGGGCGCATTCCACACAATTACTGACCCCTCCACCAGGCGCATTCGAAGACTTCCTCAAATCCTTCAAATCCTCCACTGTAGAAGCATCCGATGCCTTGGAAGACCTCAACCTAGACGAAGATGGCGAAGATTATGATTTCATGGACGACGCCGATGCGCCAAACAACAGGACACGAAGCACCCAGCAGGCCTCCAAAGTCAAGTACATGAAATTGTTACAAGATGTCGCAGACAGGAAAGTGTCGGACATTGTCATTGAGCTGGATGATCTGGAACAGGTGGGCTGGAGGCGTCTCAGGCGCTTAGGATAGGACTAACAAATAGACAGTACGAGAAAACTCTCGGTGACGATGCGAATACATTGAAGTTGATATCTTCCATCGAGATGAATGCGCAGCATTACATTGAGGTTCTTTCTCGCGCGGTGGACAAAGTGATGCCACAGCCATCGGTGGACTTGAGGTAATTGGACACGCGAGCACTGAAGCAAATCAGCTTACTGAGAAACAGCTACAAAGATGATGTTATTGACGTTCTAATGGATATGCGAAGTCGAAGAAACCAGCAGCTAGAAGTGGCCGAGGAAAACAACATCGATATCAGCACACTGTCCATGTTTCCCCCTGAGCTCACACGGCGTTACAATCTTAACATCAAGCCCGTCACACCTTCAGGTGCGAGTAACGAACGAAGCACAAAAGCAATGGCAGTCCGACAAGTACGAGGTGAACATCTTGGTCACCTCATCACAATTCGAGGCATTGCGACGCGCGTGTCCGACGTCAAGCCTGCGATTAAAGTCAATGCTTACACTTGCGAGAGCTGTGGTGACGAAGTTTTCCAGCCAGTTTCTGCCAAACAATTTACACCTTTAACCGAATGTCCATCTAAGGCGTGCAAGGAGAACAACACCAAAGGACAACTTTTCCTGTCCACTCGTGCTTCGAAATTTCTACCTTTCCAGGAGGTCAAAATCCAGGAGATGGCAGATCAAGTGCCAGTTGGACATATCCCTCGTCAATTGACAGCACACTGTCACGGTGCTCTTACGCGAACAGTTAACCCAGGAGATGTCGTGGATCTTGCCGGTATTTTTCTGCCAACACCATACACTGGCTTCAAAGCTATCCGAGCCGGCTTGCTCACTGACACATATCTCGAAGTCCAGCACGTGACACAGCACAAGAAGGCCTACGATGATATCGTTCTTGCACAGTCCACGGTCCGCCGAATGAACGAGCTCGAGCGATCTGGCCAATTGTACGAAATGCTCGCACGATCTATCGCACCTGAGATTTTCGGTCACATCGATGTGAAGAAAGCGCTATTGCTGCAGTTGATCGGAGGTGTGACGAAAGAGATGGGTGATGGTATGCGAATTCGAGGTGACATCAATGTTTGTTTGATGGGTGACCCTGGTGTGGCCAAATCTCAGCTTTTGAAGTATATTACCAAGGTCGCGCCTCGAGGTGTGTACACCACTGGTCGTGGATCCAGCGGTGTCGGTCTCACAGCGGCGGTCATGCGCGACCCCGTAACCGATGAAATGGTTCTTGAAGGTGGTGCGCTGGTGTTGGCGGATAATGGTATGTGCTGCATCGATGAATTCGACAAGATGGACGACTCGGATCGAACAGCCATTCACGAAGTCATGGAACAACAAACCATTTCCATATCCAAGGCTGGAATCACTACGACGCTGAACGCAAGGACTTCAATTTTGGCAGCCGCCAATCCGCTCTACGGACGCTACAATCCTCGTATATCACCAGTAGAAAACATCAATTTACCAGCTGCTTTGCTGAGTAGATTCGATGTTCTCTTTCTCATTCTTGACACTCCATCCCGAGACTCCGATGAAGAATTGGCCCGCCACGTCACCTTCGTCCACATTCACAATAAGCATCCCGAGGCCGCAACAGGTGTTGTCTTTACACCGAACGAGGTCCGACAATGGGTTTCAAGAGCTCGGTCGTACCGTCCTGTGGTGCCGAAGGAGGTATCAGATTACATGGTCGGTGCCTACGTCCGAATGCGTCAACAACAAAAGCGTGACGAGTCCACAAAGAGAGCCTTCACACATACTTCGCCACGTACGCTCCTCGGTGTCTTACGTATTTCACAAGCACTTGCGCGTCTCCGTTTCGCCGATGCTGTGATCACGGAAGATGTCGACGAAGCTCTGCGATTAGTTGAGGTCTCGAAAGCTTCTCTATACACAGATGAGAGAGGTAGAGGCGATCAAACTCCAAGCTCGAAGATTTACCATCTCGTGCGCGGCATGAAAGATTCTGGCGCGGCGGCTGTTGGCGACGGATCTGGAGAGCTTGATTTGAGGAGAGTCAGAGAACGAGTGCTGGCTAAGGGCTTCACGGCTGATCAATTTGAGGAGGCGATTGATGAGTATAGTTTGCTTGATGTAAGTCTTCTCAGCTCTCTTCCCCTGGTCACAAATTACTTACATTACTCGATAGGTGTGGCAGACTGCTGCTGAGGGCTCGCGACTTGTGTTTATCGAAGCGGAAGGTGATGAGGATATGGATTTTTGAGCGATGTTTGGTCTCGTGCTGACGTTGGTGTATGAGGTTGCACCGCGGCGTTTCGTTTTGGAACATTTGGGTCGTATACCTTGTTGTTCGATCTTTGAAAGAGCTGGTAGACTATCGAATCCTTCGCCCTTTACTTGTTGATTCCAAATTCCAGAAGACGCCATAACTTTTGTCGTCATCGATCTCTAATCTATCGCGAATTCGTGTATTACCAAAGGGCAGAGAATTGATAATCTCACGGTAACAACATGATGAGACACACTTTGCTGACTTGACCATTTACAGATGACTTGATAGATTAGGCTTAGAAAGCACATGATACTCCTTCATCAACTCCTCAACCTTCTTCTTCTGGCCGACGATCTTCGCAATTCTGTCTTGGTCAGTGAAACATTCACGGCTTCCATAAAAGGAGAACGTACAGTATCTGATGAGACTTATTTTCCGTCTTCCCAAGTTGCATGATATGAGCCTCATCAGGTCCATCGGCCAGCCTTGTCGTCCGCAAATAGCTCCAAATCCTGGCGAGCGGAAATTCTTGAGATATCCCACCCCCGCCATGAACTTGTATGGCTCGATCTAGCACAGTACAGGCCATGGTAGGAACCAAAATCTTACACATGCCAATCTCCACGCGTGCAGAACTTGCATCACTCTTATCCATCTTATCGGCACAATTCAGGACCATCAGACGAGCAGCGTCGATTTCGATTCGGGATTTGGCGATCCAGTCTAGAATCACACCTTGCGAGGACAATGGCTGGCCGAATGGGAACCTGGTGTTTGCTCGGGCAATCATGTATCTGCGGGGGGAAAGTCAGTATTTGGTGCGCTACCTCCTCGAGAAAAACTCACTCTAAGCCACGCTCTGCACATCCGATTGCGCGCATACAGTGATGGATTCTCCCGGGTCCCATCCGACCTTGCATCACTTCGAAACCACGACCTTCACCAAGGATAATGTTTGAGGTCGGGACGCGAACATTGTTGAAGATGACTTCGCAGTGACCACGCGGGGCGTCTTTCTATGTCAGTGTGTGTGCAAATGTCCTATTGTCTGATTACGTACCATCAAATCCGTACACTTTCAACGGCCGCGTCACGGTGAGGCCTGGAGTGTTGGATGGTACAAGGACGATGCTGTGTTGCTTGTTCCTGTTGGGGTTCTGAGCATCCGAATTGCAAAAGACAATATACCTACATAGTGAGTGATGTGGAGTCCCAATTAGTTCACACATTACTCTTACAATTTGCAGCGTGGATCTCCAGCCGAGCTGATCCACCATTTCTGGGCAAGAAAGTCAGCATCGTATATTATAATATTACGCAAGAATGGTTTTATTCGACAGCTTACCACACCGTTAAGAACATAGCTATCCCCTTCTCTTCTCATATCCAAGGACACATTCTTGGCATCAGAAGACGCAACAGCAGGCTCAGTCATCACATACGCCGATCGAATCTTCCCATCAAGCAACGGTTTAAGCCACTCTTTCTTCTGAGCCTCGTTTCCATACTTGGCCAGCAACTCCATGTTACCAGTATCAGGAGCGCTGCAATTCAAAGCCTCGCTTGCAATATTGCTGCGACCGAGAATCTCACACATAAGGCCATACTCCACGTTTGTGAAGCCCTCACCGCCGGTCTTGGCGTAGTGGCCGCTCAGCCATAGATTCCAGAGCCCGAGATTCCTTGCTCTGGCCTTGAGATCTTCTAGAATTGTGGGGATGGTTTTCCATCTTTTTGAGTGCTCTTCTGGGAGAAGTGCCTCGAAAACTTCGTCTGCTGGAATACCTGATGAAGTTCAGTAACAGACCAAAGAAGCTGTTCGTCAAAACTCACATTCGTTTTCAACAAAATCTTTTACTTTTGCTAGAAATTCTCTTGCTCTTGGACGGACATTGTTTTCGACTATTGAAGGAACCCTGATGTCGCCCATTCTGTGTCTTTTAAATCTGATGATTGTACAATTTTGTCAGACGGGCTATCCGGTAGCTGAAGTCTGGAAAGAGGGAACGAGAGAAAGGATGTCGCCATTGGATTTTTCTTATTTCATTGTTGTGATTAAGGGTATCCTCACCCTCACCCGGAAATTGTCGGCAATAACCGGAAAAGCAACCACAACCTCAACTGCAGCCTGAGAAAGCGGGGCTCCAGCATCTGATTTTTGGACTGAACATGATAGACGGCATCCCTCGAAGAATGCTACCAAGTAAAGAGCCTGGGAGAGGATATCAACTCGAGGGTCAAATGTGTGAGAATGAAGAGATGACTCGTGGACAGTTTTGTCAGCCTTGAGGAAGTTCGCCCGGTCAACTTGAGTTTAGACGGCCTGAGAGTCCTCTGAGAGCAATATTCGGCTTCGTTATGCTCAAAACGCGATCGAGTCGAGGATGTAAATTCATTGATCCCAAGTGGCAGTCAAACCTAACTTTCTTCTGTTCCCGACTTTCTCGAAGCCATTTGTTCATGATGTTGATCTTTGCAAGGGCGCAGACGTGAAGGCTGTTCTCAGATACATTAGAGTGTTAACGGCACTTGCTGACGCCAACGTCGACCACTCCCTCACAACCTCTTTTCGTACTTCGCGACTTGTTGTGTCAAGGCGTGCCAATCCAGGTTCATTCGCTTGAGCCTATCCTCGGTCGTTTCTATTTTCAATGCTCCTACTCCTTCGCCCACCACCCCGGAGGAAATTGAAATATAGCTAAGTATCCCGAGAATTATATCTCATTCATATCTACGGACTTCCTAGAGCTGGCTGAAACATTTGCATTGAGATTTGCCCAACGTTCCTCCAAGCTCATGGTTCATACGTCGCAGGATGCCCATCCTGGAGATGACGTTTCAACGCTATCTTCCCTATCCTCCGGAAATTCCCCAACGCAGGCGTCTTCCACGCATCAGAGATTGACCTCATCTTTGGAAGTTATGGGATACTCCCGACTGCAACTGGTAGTCAGGGTCAGCCCAGTCCTCCGCAAAAAGTTGCGTTGAGTGGGTTTATGCAAGGTGCTAGGGCTCAGTTTGCGAAATTCCCTGCTCATGGTCGGTCGATTCTGCGCATTCTGGACGGTCGTTGAACGGGTCTGAGCCAGATAATTTGGGTGTGACTGTTGGTCTTCCGAATCCGACTTAAGTGTCGTCAGTCGCAAGAGTGTGGATGCCAAGTGTGCGATGTTTGTGCCTTTGTATTCATGAGGTGATGCAAGACAAGTACATGACGAATGAATCGAGCACCTTGCATCTTATAAAGACCGGATAGTCGCAGAGATTCTGAGCATGGTTGTTGCCCAATCATGCCCCTTTCGCATCTAATCGTTGATCGCGATTGCACATCGATCTTGAGGTCCGACTCAGCCTTGTCAAATTTGTTCAATTGTTGCCGAGCCAGTGCTTCACGTCAAGCTTTGAAAGTCAATCTACTAGGACATTTCGTACAAGGACGAGGATAGCTTACTCACTTACTATTGCTTCAAGTGTCAGATTTGGTGTGTCGCGGCGTGTTCAAAGCAGGCAATTACCGGCGTCAATCGAGCCGTCTGCCAGTGATTGGCTTCGGTGATTTCGATTGGAATGTCGCCTCAATCTTCGTCGTCATCATCCCCATCGTCGCCATTGTCTCTCTCAATCAAGGCGTAGATCTTGGTGTTTGCTTCGATGTCGTTGAACCAATCCCTAGCATTCTCCCAATCATCTCCTACCTGATCTTCCTCGAGGTGCACCAAACAGCAACCGCTCATGCCGTCCTTTTGTGGCGAAAATCGGACACGATCCACACTGCGGACCAGTTTGTGTTTCACCTTCTTCACGGCGGACTTTAAGGTATTAAAGAAGGACTCGCCCGACGCGTCGAGCTCAAGTCTGATAACCATCTGATTTCCTTTACACAGCATAGTAACCTTGCATGTAGAAGTGGCCCCGGCTTGTCCTAGCGGAGGAAAAGAGTCGATCGATGTATCGTGTGGAACTGAATCGGAACTACTTCCCGTACGCCGTCTGTTGGTTGATGTAGGCTTTACTGTTGGAGCCGTGGAATTCTCAGTGTACGATCGGGTATCGGGGATATGTTGAAGAATAGGACCATGATTTTTCATCCTCGGGGGCGATCTGGCCACGGAAAGACCGCTGAAGGACTTCGTCTGCCCGGTCTGCCTTGAGCCAGCAGCTAGGCAATGTTAGAACACCAGGTACTCATCACGATAAATCATGCAACATACCGTTATTTGGGGCATTGAAGTTCCCGAGGACTACCTGAGTATCGCTGCCCGGTAAATTTTCCACCAAATAAAATGTGTTTTGCTGAGTTTGTCCCAAGGATAGGCCTTTAGCTGACCATGCCCAGTCCAGCGTAATCTTCGATTCGCAGGACAAGGTGGCCTGGTCGTACTGTACATGGCAGGGGCCGGGCAGATACACGGGAGTCAGTCGCAAGTGCCGGATTACAACGTCAGCTCTTATGAGAGAATTGGATTGTGGTTGTCGTCTTGCTTTTAGTGAGGTACCATGGTTTACACCATTGTCAGGAGAGATCCAAACGTGGACAGAAGAAGAGCTGTTGCTACTTCCCGAAGAACTTTGAATGACTGACGCTGACGAAGCAAAAGGGGAATGTGAATTCGAAGAGTGTTTCCTACGACGAGACGATGTTTGGCTCTGTGCATCGTCGTCGGGATTGGTATCGTCTTCGGCCATGACTGAGTAGAAATTATCGCCTCTCGCGGCACAGGCATTCTTGAGTAGCTGCTTCGGATTGTGTGAGGCCAGGTAAATGATAGCTTGCTCAGAGTACTCTCGAAGGAATATTCTTGCTGCTTTGTACTCGTCCTGGCTTGGACTGTCCGGGGTGTTGGAGGGAGGCATTTCGCGCAGGTCCCGAGATCAGGATGCACATGGTCAGCCTGACGGGCGGCTGTATGTTCAATTCAACCATGCAGCGCGGATGCGCGTTGGTGGAGGCGATGTTCCGAGCGCCATGATGAGGAGGGTTTTGCGACAAGGAAAAGAGGTCGTGATCCGCTTTTGCAAATGCTGGCGGGAGGCGCAATAGTTCGAACGTGATCGGTGGTTCAATCTATATCCCACTTGCAGATTCTAGCTTTTTTGACCGGTGAGGTGGGTAGAACGCCCTCTCAGCGTATGGCGTGGCGGGGTTCCAACAAGCCATTCTGCAAGGCAGAAAGCAGGCAGGGGACCATGACCGAGAGACGACGGAAGCTGTTTGCGCCTCACGCAAGGCAGCGAAGTGAAGAAAACCTCAGGACAATGAAGATCATATACCAAAGTTCTTGTTGTTGTTGAGTAAAATCACTGCCATAGGTACCCCCCGCACAAGTAAGGGGCAACAACGTGGCAGATCCAAAATCAGCCGTGCACCCACCAGTGCCTACCCGGGTACTTATTAAGAGCACCCGCCCTTCCTCCAACTTCCTCAGTCATGTTCCTCCACGAACTCGGCTCCGTACAGCAGATCGAATGCCAGCGGTTTCTTCTGCACAACATGAAAGCGATGGCTGCAGTCTTTACCAGGACAAGAAAACTTGAGGACATGTCCCGTCGAGACCAATCGCCTACCCTCCCACTCGGCCACTTTTGCCGATTGTCTTCTTATCGCTTCGACCTCCAATCGCCTGACCATGTCCCCAGAGATCCAGTTGCTGCTGAGCCCTGGACATAGCATAACACGGGCCCTGCTGGATTTGCCTCCTACACTGGATTTCAGCTGCACTTCCGTGGCTGCTAACGACGTGGAAGAGTCGGAAGCTATCGACTTTTGATCATTAGACCCGAACACAATCGTTAAGTGTAGAACAACCTACTATGAGGGACGGGAATTTCTCCGAGAAGGTTTCAAATACCTTTGGGGAATGCTGACAGCGTCCGCTTGTGTCAAGCATTACCCTCGCCGACCAATCCAGACATATCGTAACGTCTCCAAAAATACAATTTCTTCGACTTGTTAGCGACAAGCCAGAGTTCTGCAGAAACAACAGCTTACTGATAAGATTTGTTTCCAAAATTGTCAATGGGTGCGTTGTTCATAAAAGCCTGACGACCTGCCTTGTTCTTCTCGATTAACGTCTTTTGGCCTATTCTCCCCTCCTCTTCGTTCTCTTCGACCTCTTTCATCCCGTCGGACTGTCAGGTTTGATAGCGAAAAGGTTGAGATGGAACAACCCAGCCGTGGTCTTATCGTACCTCATCTGGGCCTTCTCAGCTCTTCCATTTCCGGCGGTTTCAATACCTACTTGGCTTTCAGGACTCATTGGCCAAGTCTGCATGATTGCTACATGATGCATCCATGAAGCCGGGGAAAGCGCCAATGATATAGTTGCATCCACCTCCTCTTCGCAACTGGGTTGGCCAAACCCGCATTCAGGCAGAGCGTGTGATCTCTATCCAGCTGGCTTTTAACCAAGGTCAAGTCATGCCACGCATGCACTTATCTGGGCGCGCGAAGGATCGCGGGACGGCAATGGACTTCCCGCTATAACTATGGGCGCAGGCGCAGCCTTGAAGCTCTCCTCCAGAGACTTTCCTCCGGTCCAACCAATTTTGATCGATTTCTTTGCAATGGTCAGTCTCTTTGTTCTTGCGGTTTAAACTCCATCTAACCATGACAGGCTGATGCACTTGGAACCAGCGCTGCTGGATTGCGTTTGTTTGAGACTGTGATCATTATTTTCAAGCGCATAAATAAAGCCTACAAACGACAGAAGGAGCTTTCAACCACCGTAGACGGGTATCGACAAGTGCTAGAAAGCATAAACCTTCAGGTGGAAGAGGTCAAGAATGAGAAGGATCTGGAGGGCGCGAACGTGTCTCCCACATTGGAAAGGCTCGAGAAGCTCAAGATGGCACTGAGTGCACTAGTCGATAAAGTCGATCCTCGCGACAAACCCTCCATTTATCGTTTCGGGGAGCAGCTAGTGAATGGTACAAAGGACCGAAAAGAACTCGACAAGATCATGAAGGGATTGGAGGAAGTCAAGGTCGATCTCAGTTCCGTCATTCAAATCCACCAAACACGAATGCTCGCTCAAATCAGTCGAACGATGAGCGCGAAAGCGCCAAAGCCCAAGAAGGGCCGTAATGGCACAGGTGCCGCAAAAGTAGTACTTCCAGCACCAGGACAGCCTACTGGTAGATATCTTTCTCTCAATCTGAAAGTACCAACGGCTAATGCGATCGGCCTCAAGGCTTAGCAACACCGAGTGATACCGACGCTTCCTCTATCGACAGCGACAGCGAGACTGACAGTGACGACGGGACCTCCTCTGAACGCTCTTCTGGTAGCTCCACTTGCGCCGAGTCTTCTCCTAGCACCACTTCCGACAAACCTTTTCACCGCGAGAACGATATCCCCACGATACGGAAAGTGCGAATCGAAAAAAACAAGACCATGGTGGGGGCGTGGATGTTCAACGGGCCCCTCGGAGAGAATACGTGGACACACGTCAAATCCATCACGATTAGGGAGAACATTGCGGAAAAAGATAGTGTAATGTTTAATACGCCCGTGGACGAACGCGGCTTGGGTATAGCAGAGCGTGCAATGGCCTTCTCGATGAAACAGCAGGAATGCCGTCAGAAGCAGAGGCAACAACGATGAAGGACTGACACGCGTAATTTTTGTCCGGAGGATTTCTGGGTTTCCATACAAAGTAACTGTCTTCTCCATCTTGGTGGGTGTCTGTCTCGCAGGAAGATTATCAAATCAGTCCGGTGAAATCTACTAAGAACGACAACGACCACCAAACTCCATTTCCTGAAAAACGCAATTAGCACCATCCATCATAATCATGACTAAATAATCTACTGGGAGCAATAAAAAGAACCTTACTCTGATCGATCCCGAACGCCCATAAATGATACCACGCGCTGTCTGCAATTCAGCTTTGAAGTATCCCAACTCTAAATCGATAAAAAATTGAACTTCTAGTAACCGTGAAAGAAGAAAAATCACTAGAAGATTTATGGGCACCGATATCTCTGGTTAGCAGTATTCTGTTCATACTTTAGGTATTGGATTGTCGAGGGGTATAGAAACATGGAACGCTTTGATGATGGTTAAAGAAAAGACGAAAGAGTGAGGTGAAGTCTGGAAAGTATACCTTGGAAGTTGAGATGAACACCTCAGGCCATAGTGGAGCCCATCATGTGATCAAGTTCGTCCATGCATTTTGTAAGGTCACATCAGAGAAAGATTGCAGAGGATCATGGCAGTTCGAATTGAGCTGTATGGCTCGTTTCTATCTGGTCTAATCGACAACTCGAGATCGTGCCGGGTCTTGCCCTCTCTTTCGGCAGCCATGTAGACTCGACGCGAGGTTGAAGGACGCCTTTTAGCCGTTCAACAATTACACGCGGTGTCTTCTCATAGATCTCTTTCACACTCTTCACATGCGTTCTCTTCTCCTTGGTGCACTGCGGATGATGTTGTCGACACGAAGAAGCAACTGTCAATTTGTTAGGAATGATCATTAACAGTTTGGGACAACAAGAACATACCTCAGCAGCCTCGCTGGCAGAGCTGACCACCGCTCTCTTTAGCTTGTAACTCTCTACGACGCCGAGTTCCCTCATATCAGCGATACCTCCCCCAGGCCTTAGGAGGTCCAGTCCTGAGCTCGTCATGCCAGCATAGATAGCCTTACGCAGTCTGCTCACCAAGTCGCTGGAGTCGAAACCAGCATTGTCGGCCAAGATAGTCGGCAATTGCCGTAGAGCCTTTGCAAAAGCCTCAACGGCGAGCGCTTTCTTGCCCTCAACATTTTGCGAAACGTGATCAACAGCTTTGGCCATGACCATTTCTGCACAGCCACCACCCAAAGTTGTCCTAGGTTCCTTGACAGTTTGACTGAGAACGGCCAAAGCGTCATGAAGAGAGCGCTCAGCCTCATCAAGAAGCTGTTCTGTTGCTCCTCTTAAGACAACAGTGCAGGCCTTTCCAGCAGCGACACCAGAGAAACGCACAAGTGTATCCTCGCCAATGATGACTTCTTCGATTAGATCACAGTATCCTAGCTTGACAGTCTCGGGGTGATCGAACGTCGATGCAATTTCGCCACCTGTGACCAATGCTAATCGCTCAATGCCGTCAAAATCTGCGTGCTCGATAGCGCAGACACCTGCGTCAGCGAACAATTGTTCAGGCCAGTTGTAGATGAGCTGTCTGTTGACGAAGCAGTTGATGCCGTGCTTCTTGATGCGCTCTACCTTCTCCCTCATCTTTTCCCGCTCTGCCTTTTCAAGCTCAGCAAGCTTGCCTGTTGAATCGACCTTGACGCGCGCGCCGAAGATCTTGATTTTGTCTGTGTCCATGGAAGTGTTTGCAACGAGGATCTTTGCATTGACGACCCGCTTTGGGCAGTTGACACCGATTCGTTTGTCCAAAATAAATCCTTCATCTAGATATGAGTCTTTTAGCCTACCGCCCGCCTTCTTAATTATCTGGATGTTTGTAAGATCGGTTGAGCCTCCGAGGCGTAGAACCGCATCGGTGGCAAGCTTTGCGAAGTAGTCCCGATCTTGACTGAGAACCTTTGAGGAGAGGGTTGTGCGTGCGATGTTTTCCAAGTCGACTCTGAACTTCGTTATGTCTTTGCTGTTGTCTACGGCATGCTGTTCAAGTGCTTGTAGGGCGGCGTTCGAAGCAATTCTGTAGCCTTCGATGATAGTCTGAGGATGGATTTTTTGGTTGACCAGCTGTTCAGCTTCTCGTAGCAGCTCAGCAGCAAGAACAGTGACGGAGGTAGTTCCATCGCCCACTTCGTCGTCCTGAACCTTTGAAATGTTGACCAGCACTTTCGCGGCAGCGTTATCGAGGGCGATCGACTTAAGAATGGTGGCTCCGTCGTTCGTTACCATAATTTCGCCAGTTGAGCTAGAATCACTATTAGAGTTGAATGCGATAGCTTCGTCAAGGCAGTATTTACGCAGATTGTAGAATCTTATCCATTCCCTTCGGTCCCAGCGTGCTCTTCACCAGATCACCAACAGCGATAGCACCCACGAAGGCTGACAACCTCGCATTTTCACCCTTCTCTTCCGTAACATCGTCGGCGAAGATTTGAGTAGGATTTTGGTACGACTGTATCAGTTAGCTGTCTGTTCCATCGTATGTATATGAAGAAGTATTCTTCCAAGCTATCCTCAACAAAGATAGTCGGTCTTACCATTTCGTATGCACCAACAGCGAACAACCTAAGTGTGTATGGTGGGGGTGTTGCTCAGACGCGTGCTTCGCGATATATTTCGAATTTCTCTCTAGGGAGCAGGAGGCCAAAGCTTTCGAGATTCCGCCGCATCAACAATCAAACCCTGGCGAATCTATCCACAAACTTATAAACAATCATGTCCAAGAAGAGAAGAGCTGACGAGTCCCTCGACGAAGTCTTTGGGACTGACTCGCCGGCTTCGAAGAGATCCCGGGTCACTGATGAAGACCAGGAAGAGCAGGACTGGGCTGGAAACGGAAATGGCACCAATGGACACCACCTAATGTCGCCGCGCCTGGAGGATCGCAACAAAATCGACATCGAGGGCGGCGAGAAGGCTATCCATGAGGAGCTGGAAGAGGCTGGCGCCGACCTGGATGCGAACAATGATGAGGACGAGACTCGGCCGGCGACATGGAAACAGGCAGCTCCCGTGGACGGTTACGACGACTTGTACCTCGACACTATCAACAGGAAGGTTCTCGACTTCGACTTCGAGAAGCTATGTTCCGTCACCCTCTCAAACATCAATGTTTACGCGTGTCTCGTATGTGGGAAGTACTATCAAGGGAGAGGACCAAAGTCGCAGGCATATTTCCACGCTCTCGAGGATGACCATCACGTATACGTCAATATGGAGACAAAGAAGGTCTATGTACTCCCAGAAGGATATGAGGTCAACAGCAAGAGTTTGGACGATATCAAATTCGTGGTAGACCCTCGCCTCGTAAGAGAAGTTGTCTTGCGCCTTGACAAGGAGCAAAAACAGGCCTGGGATCTGCTAGGGAGGAAGTACGTGCCAGGGTTTGTCGGCATGAACAACATCAAGTCGAATGACTACTTCAATGTGGTTATGCATGCGCTTGCACATGTACCACCCTTACGGAATTTCTTCATGCTCGAGGATCTCACGAGTCGATCACAATTGGCATCGCGATTTAGCACTCTCGTAAGGAAAATTTGGAATCCACGAGCCTTCAAGTCGCACGTCTCGCCTCATGAATTACTGCAAGAAATTGCTCTGAGGTCGAGCAAGAAGTTTACACTATCAGAACAATCAGATCCGGTCGAATTCCTCTCCTGGTTCCTCAACAACCTACATTTGGCGCTAGGTGGTAGCAAGAGCAGACCAGGCACCAGCATTGTGCAAAAGGTGTTCCAAGGTCAGCTTCAGATGGAATCGCAACTCATCACAGCTCGTGCCGATGCTGGTGATCGATTGCGCTTTGAGGATGCTGAAGTCAAAACGGAGAGATCACGCTTTCTCATTCTTACGCTGGACCTACCACCAGCGCCGCTTTTCCAAGACGAATTAGACAAGAACATCATTCCTCAGGTGCCTCTCGCCGGACCCCAGGGTATCCTTTCGAAATACGATGGCTTCCATGCGCAGGAGAAAATGAATCAGCGCCAAAGATACCGATTACTTCATCCTCTGCCACCTTTCCTACTTTTCCACATCAAAAGATTTTCTCAGAACAAATTCGTCTCGGAGCGCAACGGCACTATCGTCACTTTTCCAACACGGTCACTTGATATGACACCTTACGTCGTACCTAATCCATCTATCCATCCACCAAGTGAGCCCATTTTGTATGATTTGATTGCCAATATTACTCATGAGGCTGTGAGAATGAGGGATGACAGCGTTGAAGGCGAGACCGAGCGCAAGGTTTGGCGGGTTCAATTATTGGATAAAAGTCGAGAGGAGTGGTTCGAGGTGCAAGATCTTTTCGTCGAGAAGGCGAGAACAGAATTGATTGGTACGAAAGAGAGCTATGTTCAGGTTTGGGAGCGAAGGAGGACACCGGCCAAGGGCAAGGCAAAAGCGTGAAGCGTGTGTAATGATTTTCGCAGGGGTCAAATCAAGCCCAGAATTTGTTAGGACCGTTGAAATGGTTGGAATTGTTTTTTGATACCAACGTACGTCCTACCAATCAAACTCCTTTCCCCCGTGAGTACTGAAATTTGTGTTGACACCATCCAAATCCTAGCAAGCATTGGTTTCGAAATGAGCTATAGTCGAGCATGTTGATCAGGCACGAGAAGGTGCGTTGCGAACCAATATGTACACTTCCATGGTCCTTCTCCATCAGCCTTTGACGTACACTAAACAGCGCGATCATTGCCAATGATTGTCAATATGGAGCTGCTGGACGTACCATAAATCTCGTCCATACGGCGAGATTAGTCGCTGAGCTAAAGAAAGCAGCCAAATCCCATGAATACACATGGGTTCTGTAACAGCGTGCTGAAAGGTTGTGATGGGAGTCGCTCCATCATAGTTTCGATGACAGGCTCGTGTTCATGATAGCGAGAGCGCTACTCTTGTTCGTCAACTGCTTCTACAGTGGAGTCATGTTCTCAGAGTCGGGAGGTGCGTCCAATGGTCTGATCGATCGCCTGGAGTTTGTGGTGTTACAACACTACGGAGGTACCTAATCTATTTCTTTCGTGGTCCATGCGCCAGATAACGGGCACGATTGACATCCTCACATTTTATGGCTTCATTTCCAAGACAACAACCATATTCTTGAACATTATTACTAGAATGGTGCTGACAGTGCCTCACGTAGCCTATAATCGGCGGGATTGGACATTGAGCTTCGCGTTCGTCTTTTCTTTCCGAGCTAATAGACTTCATCGTTTCATTCGCTGACATTTTCCAGAACCACCGAGTCTATTTCAGCAATTACAACCCTTAATGGAAATGCGGGAGCGAAATGCCATATCTACGATTCGATCCTTCGCGAACGCGGTGGCAGGTGTGGCGAGACCAGGTCATCAAACACACTCGGTGCGATTCAAGTGCAAGCCGATGAGAGAACACTCCTTCTCTTCATGCATTGGATTTATTGTGGAGAAATCAAGTTCTTGAAGTCTGGTGGCACCTTGAAGACAAAGCTGAAGAATGATTGCTGGCATCAAAGCTCAATATTCACAGGCGCCTGCCAACAGGCCATGGACGCTGCAAAGGATGGAAAGCTTGCCAATCTGGCCCGCCTCGCCTATCAAGACAACACCAAGAAAGGTTGCAAATGCCTTCAAAAACACCCAGGAACGCCACAGGACCACATGCTGTGGCTTGTCAACCTCTATCTTTTCGCTATGACTCAAAATATCACTCGACTCAAAGAAGACACTCTCCACGCTCTATCGGTCGCAGTCCAAGTCTCAAATGAATTACCTGGCTGGAACCTCGTTAACAGAGCGTACAACGAAGTTCCCGAGTCATCTCGTCTCTGCCGCTTTCTCGTAGGACTCTACACTGCGAATTGGTCCTATAGTCTAGCAGCCGATCTTTCGCACCGCAAAGACCTCCACATCCATCACAGATTCGCAAAAACACTGATGTGCTATTTTAGTCTCACGCTTAAGGCAACCGAAATGCGGCTAGAGCTACTTGAGAGAGAAAATCGAACTTCGTTTCTGAATGATCTCACGAAGACGTCTCAGCTTGAGAGCCAGCTTTCAGCATCGCAGGCTCATCTGGCGGATGCACGGGCTCAAATTAAGGCTCTGGAGCAGGAGAAGAGAACGTTAGTTGGAAGCAAGCGCGCACTGGAAGAGGACGATGAATGTAACGGGAGCTCCAAGCGGCTACGTACATCATCAGGTGCCAGCGCATCTAGCTCTCAGACATTGATTTGATATGGCAGACGGCAACTACAGGGCAGCATTCAACAGGCTAGAATTAAAACCTCCATCTCTGTGGGCTTGAAGATCGGCGACTAATTCCTCAGACCACTTCCTCGCAAAAAGTGGTATGATGCAATTGCGGTATTTTGCGTCGTTTGTACGATGAAATTTCTATTGAGAATTACGAGAATGGCGTTGACGCAATGCTGGATGATAGTTTTGGGGGATCCGAGGTTTGGCGCCTGATATCCCGCAAAGCATGCGAGCTTCAGTAGCTAGTCTTGGGCTGCAAAGGGGGTGTCAATTTTGAATAGCTCGGTTTTTGGGATATTCCAAGAGTATGAAGATGTGTCAAACTCTACCTCGCCGCCATGAGATGCTGAAAATATTCGAGACTAGAACCTGACGGCCGGTCTCGATACCTGTAATTTCTAGCCACATTTTGATCGAGCTGATATGTTTGCCTTGGAAAACAGGTGTTCGAGAAAATTGTACTTGTAGACGGACTAACTGTGAAACTGGATATTCTTCCACACTGGAAGATCTTCGGGGGAAGATAATTGTTAGACATGGAGCCTAAATATCACATTCCACGATGTGCGCACCCGAAATTCACGAAATGACGACATTTCGAATAGGACATGATATTGAGCATACAAGGTGTTGTTGTATCTGAATTTCGCTAGAAATTCTTTAGCCTTACAGGTCAATCGCTGACTCAATGCTGTTCCATTTTCCACAAATGCTGCAGGTGGAATCTAGTCTCGAGCAACCCCACTCCAACTTTTCCATGTCGACAATTTCCAATTTCGATAGTTCATCGATCGGGATCTCAAGCTCGGAGACTTTTCAACGCCTTTTTGGATACGATTGAAAAGATAGCTTCTGAGCAGCTCTTCAGCTCTCCGTCATATTTCTCTTTATGCATTTCGCCTCGCGTACGAGATTTCCCAATCGTCTACTCACGATACATGTCTCTCCCTTAGCCCCTCCACATTTTCCCCATTCATTTCCTCCATTCTCTTCTCCATTACTCTCTGCATCGCAGCCTGAACCCCTGGTTGTTTCTGAATATCATTATTAACAAGCCAACTGCTCAACTCTCTCTTTAACCTCTCCATCCCCTTCTCATCTTCCTGACCTTTGAATGGCATACACTCCAGCTGCAACAACCTTTGTGAATTCTCCTTCGTCGCGCGAACCATGCCTCTGATTTGGTTCGTCGCATTTTGTAATCCTTCTGGCGAATCGGCCCCAGCTGCATGAGAGGCCAATATCGGCCCAAGCTGATTCATTGCTATGAAAGCGGAGAAGAATGTTTGGCGTACAATCTTTATGATTTGGAATGGAAGGTATGATGCGTGTAAGTGGGTGGTTTGGAGGAAGTGGTTGATATGAGAGGTGAGGAAGTCAGGAGTAGGACGAGTGATCATATAGGCTTCGAAGACTACGAGTGTGGCGATGGCAAGGAAGCGCCACTATGATCTTCATTAGTCGCGAGTTCTCTTTAGAAGTTGGGGAGGTAGATGGCTCACATAGCGACCGTAAGGCATCAAGCCTAGAATATGTGCGATAACCATTGAGATCAAGGTACCAAAATAGAGGAATCCGCTATTCTGCACGCCCTGCCAAACATAATCTCCAATCGACTTGCAGTGTTTCCAGTCCGTTGAATCTGGGCCAAATCTGTCGTAAGCAAAGCGCTTCGCTGGATCGATGAGCGCGTCTGCCTCTGCCTTGACTTTAATAAAGGCATCATGAGCTCTGTCTTTCTGGTGATCGGGATAGCGATCTGGATGTAACTGTGCGGATCTGTGGCACAGTCAGCGCATACTCCTGGAAGGAAATCTTCAAACTTCACATCTTCCTCAGTGTCTTCTGTAGTGTCTTCTCGCCAACGTCGATTTCGACCCCTAAGTGTTGGTAATAAGTCTGTTCTTGCCGTAGATTCCAGTCGGCCTCGTAGATACTGTAAAGTAGATATGCCCCAATCACAGAGCAGTGTATTATCCTTCTGTGCTTGATGTATTGCGGCGTACCGGGCTGAGGTGCTGGGTCGCCGGCGCGAAGGGAGATGCGATAGTAAATCGTTTGAATCCAGCCGGTAACAAGATTGGGTAGGAAATACCAGGCTCCAAGCGATAGGAGATGGGAAGACATGATCGTAGCCTTTTCCAACCACTAGGTTTGGACTTGTTTATTGAATGTTGATGAGGTATCGCGCAACTGTGAACACCTGGCAATATGAATTCGCTCGGGTCTACCAGATGCGAGCGAACAAAGAAATAAGCCAGGGAGAGAGCGAAGAGAGAGAGAGAGCCAAGAATGGTGATCCAGCAAGGATGATTGCAAGCTTGTGGCAATTTCTGCGACTTTTTTACTCATGTTCCCTCTTCATTCCACACCTCTCCGGGAACTGGTAGATGAGGCTCAACACGGCAGCCGCGGGCCGTTCCGTAGTGCCGCCTCAGTCGAACGTCCACGTTTTCCCGAGGTCGATTGCGGCGGCGGACCGCACATATTTAAGACGCTTCCGAGGATGCAAATTTGACCCAATATCCCTGAAACTCACCGACTTGGAAGAAAACACTGGTCTCAACAGATCCTGAAAGTTTGAATATTTTTCGCCCGGTACCTATTACCATACAGCGCCTTGAAAACGTCCAAAATCTTACTACCTGTGGAAGCACTTTTTTACTTCGGAGCACCATAGCTGTCTGCTGTTGATCTACCCTTTGTGGCTTCTCACATGACCAGTTAGTGCTGCGGCCTGCAACCAAATTTGGTTTGTCGCCAAGCATTTTGATCCAGTTCGACTACGAATTTTGAACGCGACAATTGAGTTAGAGTTTTGAAATTGACAGTGTCATTTCAGGTAGTCAAGCTCCACAGCTGTCTTGATTCTTGAATCATTGTGAGACGTGATCGTTGCTCTACAGCTTCGCCAAGATCATCGATTACAGCTGGTCTCGAAAACTGATTTTCAGCTAAGGAGTATCCTACCTACGATCCCCCCACTTGAAAATACTTGCAATTTTTTTTTCTAACAAGGCTCTCGAGATCGATCTGAGCATTGTCTTCTCGAAATCATGCGCTTATATATTCGGTCTGAATGGGCTTGGCATACAAGGGCTCAATAGCGTAATGGCAAACACTGGCAGCAGACTTTAGGCAGAGGCACACTTGACCTGGCCCCAATGTCGGTGACTTCGGTTATGCAAGGCAAGGCGGTGACAAGTGCTGTCCAGCTTCGGCGCACCATCTGGTAAACTCACTAAAGCGAGACGACCTCCGGCTTGTTACCCGGGCGTTCTGTAAATCTCACTTTGATTCTGAGTTGGGCCATTCTATCATATTTTTGCACTTTCCTGCTACCAGTATGTTGAGAAGAAAAAAATGGATTCTATGGTATAGTGATTGCGATATCAGAACTAACCTAGCCGCTCCTCTTCATTTGCCAGGAGAGCGTCAAAATTTGTGCTTGCTTCCTCAAAAACAAAACCAATTTCTGCCAAGGTTGTGACGTTCCTTCTATCCTCACCCTTTGCCACAAAAGCCTTTCGTATTGCTGGGAAATTCTCGCGAGCCCAGTATTCCCAAGGACCCCATCGGCGCGACAGCTTGCCCTTGCCACTGTTCTCCAGGCCATCACCCGATTTGGCTTCCACGGCCCAATCGTGCAACAAATTGATATACTCTGCATCTTTCGGAAACTTGAGAGTGTGGAAATCGCCACCAGCCCCTTGCTCGGCGATCGTGGCTGCCTCCCATGTCTCCATCTCTTCCTCAGAGGGCACGCATAGCCTGCCCGAGTAGATGCGTGCCAGGACGGAAGACTGCGCTTCAGAGAGTGGAAACGGTATAACTCGTTGTGGAAGTGCTAGGAATGACAACGTGGGATGCGGAGCGTAGAGCAGATGCTGATAAGTATGCTCAATGTGAGTACCATCGCCGACAGGGTTTGGCGAAAGATCTCGTAGAAAGGGAAGTGTGTATAGATATCCAGTACAGAAGAGGATAGAGTCTACGTCTTCCTCGATCCGTCCATCGGAGAAGTGGACCGTCTTGTGACCTGGGTCGAATTGGGATATTTGCGATACTGATTGGATTTTCGAGTCTGATGCAAATCCGCCAGCAAGATATGATTCTGACTTTTGGGAAAGAAGAACGACCTTACAGAAGGACGAGATCTGCGAAGAGATGTCAAGACCAGAAGCCGAATTTCCAACTACAATGACCTTCTTATCGGCAAACGCTTCTGGTTTGCGATAGTGTTTGGAGTGAGAGATGGTTCCTGGAAACGCCTGGTTCCATTCTTGAAGGCCGGAAATATCGGGAACGAAGGGGGTGCTGTAGTGACCAGAAGCTACCACAACAGCATTATACACCTCGCAAATTTTCTCACCATTTATCACGCTCTGCGAACAGACTGACCACTCCTCGCTGATGCTTCCATCGCTACTTGTAGTTGCCTGCAGAAACTGGACTCTGCCAACCTGGGTCCGAAATCTGATCAGCTCGAGCACAGGCTTTGCATAGTCCTTAAGGTATTGCTGAACTTCGACATGCCCAGGGAACAACTGTATGGAATCGGGAAATGTGGTATCTCCATATCCCATCAACGACTTGGGAATGTTGGTCTCTAATCTTTCATAGATCGGGCTGAGAAATGTCGCTTCCGTCTTGCTATCTCGACGTCGAGAAGATGACGACTTCTGAGCAATTGGACTTTCGAGTCCAACGTGGGCATTCGTTTGTGGCACTGCAAACGTGCCGTCTCCAGTTTCTGGGGTGTACTTCCAGAGACCCCCAACATCGGCTCGTTGTTCAAACAAGACAATCTTCGTGAAAGCCTTCTCCGCTTGGAAGAATCTGAAGTCTGGTTATTTCACACATCGCGGCAGATCTCATACCGCCACAGTCGGTTCATCGGTTTTCAGTCCCCAAACAAGTGGTCAAAACTGGCATGAACTGTTCATTCTGAGATCGGTATTGATTCTGAGATGGATATCGACAGTTCTCTGGCAGCCTCGAGGTGAGCCGTTTCCAGGAAGTTTGTGTGAGTGCTTTTTTGGTAGATCAAAGGACTTCATGACCCAATGAACCGACTGTGCCTCCAGGAACGAACGTACTTGGCTGCTGCAAGGCCCGATGGCCCAGCGCCTATAATAGCAACGCTCTTAGCAGAGAAGCGTCTCAGAGAGGCCATTAATTCAAGCCAGCTCAAGGTGTAAAATTTGCTGTTGAGAAGGCGGCGGGATGGAACCCGGACTTGTGTCCCTCGGAATTGACATGACTCGTCTGGAGCACTAGCGCCGACTCAGCGAATTTGACCGAAAATTTCGACTCCATGTCAAAGGTTGTCTGCCACCTTCTTCGCTTCACAGTCAAAATGGACCACTGCGATGATTCGTCAAGAACACTCTCCAGCGAGAGTGTACGCTCTGAAGACTTTCTCTCGGACGATGACCTCTCAGAGGAGCAGATCGACGCTCTGCTTCGAGCAGCAAGTGAGCGCGCAAACTCTGCCCACTTGGCACTTCAAACCCTCCAACGACCTGTGGTCAAGCTTCCAAAGCTCCAATCCGGCACCCTCCCTACTCCATACGTACAAACGGTTGGACACATCGCTCGAGCTGAGAAGAAAGCGCTCGTTAGCGACGAGCAGCGTGGCCTCTCGGAACAACCAAAGAAGGTGGTAGATGAATCACTCTTCAAAAAGCAAGCTCGTGAGGAAGGTCAGTCAATTCCTCTTTAACACAAACCCCCATCGCAAGGATGAAATTTTATCCAATCACTTCTTGACGCAGAACCCAACTCCGTTTTGGTAGTTGATTTGCACCCTATGAGAGGTATATTATCATAGTTACTCTGAGCGACATCATTCACGAATCAAGCCTCAACGTTCTTCATTGAGACTTTACTGACATGATCGCAGCCAAGGAAACTCTCTCCGACTGGTACAATCTCCCAAAGACGGACCTCACCCCCGAGCTCAAGAGAGACCTCCAATTGCTCAATATGCGTTCTGTCATTGACCCGCATCGGATGTACAAGAAGCAAGGCAAATTCAAGGTTCCGGAATACTCGCAAGTTGGCGTCATCGTTGAAGGGCCAACTGAGTTCTACAGCGCACGTTTGCAGAAGGGCGAACGTAAAAAGACCTTTGTGGATTCTGCACTGGCAGGCGAGGCTCAGAATGGTCGCTTCAAGAAGAAGTATGACGACGTGCAAATGTCAAAGAGGAGTGGCAAGAAGGCATTCTACAACGCACTCAAAGTCAAGCGGACCAAGGCTTCGAAAGGTTGAAGACATCGACTTTACATTAGAGTATATCTTCCGCGGGCGATAATTGGCGATCCGGTTCTGGCATGATTTCCCCGAAACCTCCAGGATTTGAACAATATCAGCTCGATCCGAGACTGAAAGTAAATGGTGTCTTCGGTCACGAGACGGCAGCATACTCTGTTATTCGCGACATGGTTTGAAAGGACGAAGCACCTCTGGACAAGGTCCTGCACATCGTATGCCCTTTCACCGTTATCATCGAATCGGCCAAGTCTTTGAGCACACTGGGCATTTTCTGGAAGTGGACGCCTGAAGCTATATCGTTGCTTCATTCCGAGCCTTAGCCCACACGGCTATGAACTCATGATCGAGGCTTTTGTTGCAAATTGACACGTTCTGGCGCATCTCGAAGAGGGTGCAAAAATGTATCGCTGTTGATCTGAAGTAGAGATGAACGATCAAAGTCGAGATAGTTTCTCGGCGAGTATTGAAGCATTTGGGTGGGGGTCATTTCGATTATTCTCATCGGAGACGGCAGTGTGAATTGCTACATCGTTTCTTCAAGCCACGGTGCACAAAGAGTTATAGAACAACCTCCGATGAGCGGGTCCAAAAATCCTTGAAGTTCTCGGAGCCTGTTCCTAGAACCGGTGGAAATGTTAGCATTAAAGTTTTCTGATTAGATAAGAAAGCCCGCTGTCCAATTCGTTCTGGCAAAGACGCTCAGAAGACTAGGAGAAAGATTTAGTACACGAAAGTCCGCAGCAGAGAGATCTTGAGCTTTGAAAGTTAGTGCACTTATATCCCTGCGATAGCTCGTCCTGAATTCTGAATGGTTCGATCTATGGGAGACGAAAGGTGGCAAGATCCGAAAAGTTTACAGTAACTCTGGTAGCGTTATGAATCATCCTAGAAGCCGTCCGGTTGAAATACGTATTGACTCCTTGGGAGACGTTCCATATAGTGAATACTTGAAGCTATTTTCATTAATGCGGAAAGAAGCTGTGAGATTGAATGCACTGATAAACAATCGAACAACATTAGTTACGTTGCAATACTGGAACCTCATAGCTTCCTTTCTCCCCTATGAGGTTTGGTGAGGCAAGGAGAGCTGGAGAGACTGTCAAGACGGAGATACTGCTGATAAAGCGATTTAGTCAACCACAATGATTGATAGTTTTTTCACATCGACTCTTCATGCGCGAGCAAAGCGAAAAGAGAATGGTTTCTATAAGGTCGATTTAGCTTCAAGTGCAGCACCAGAAGAATGCACGATCATTCAACTTGCCCAGCTCCTACCACCGAGCAGTACAAACCGGCAAAGAAAAAATGAGAAGATCGTACTTCCATCGACAATGTTGCCAGGAATTTTCAAGACTAGAAAAGACTGGAAAAGTAATCAGGCAAGATTTGTGAATTATGTTGTACATAGTTGTTACTGGCTACCTACTGAGGTACTTAGTGGCGGCGCTATGTCTGCTACGCGAGTCATGTCCAAGTTTCGATATGGAAATCGAGTCACCAAACTGAGCAAATTTATATAACCACCAATTGTCCCTAAAGACCAAACAACAGACAAGGACGCAGGATTCAATTTGTTTCAGGGCAACTACAACACGGTCATTCCTTATCCTCTCGCAGCTCGAAAGGCAATTACTCGACCGTCGACTTCATCCTCAAAAGGGAAACATCTCCCCTCACACACCCACCATGGCAGAACGAAAAGAGCTGTCGCCGCAGGAGCGGTTCAACATGATCACCGCAAACCTCCAAGAAGTCCTTAACCCAGAAATAATCCAAAAAATCGTTGTCGAAGAAGACAAAGCCCTCAAAGTCTACTGGGGAACAGCCACGACCGGACGCCCTCACTGCGGTTACTTCGTTCCCATAATGAAAATCGCAGAACTCCTCCAGGCTGGCTGTAAGGTGAAGATTCTCCTAGCTGATGTCCACGCGACGCTGGACGCCGATAAATGCCCCGAACATCTCGTCAAAGACCGCGCGGAGTACTACCGATTTTGCATCACCGAATTACTGAAGGCTGTTAACGTGGATCTGACGCAGTTGGAATTTGTGCTAGGAAGTACGTTTCAATGGGGCCCCTCATACAGCAAAGATAAAGACAGAATGTTCAACGTCGTCTCTGTCCACGACGCCCAAAAAGCAGGCAGCGAAGTCGTAAAGCAAGAGAAGGATGCGAAAATGGCCGGCGCAGTCTACCCAATAATGCAGTGTCTAGACGAAGAACACCTAGACGTAGACGCCCAATTCGGCGGCGTCGATCAGCGCAAAATATTCACTCTTGCGAAAGAGTCCCTCCCCAAAATCGGCTACCGACAACGCGCCCACCTGATGAACCCCATGGTCCCCGGCTTACAAGGCGGTAAAATGAGCGCCAGCGACGCGAACTCAAAAATAGATATCCTGGATAACGCGGAAGTGGTAGCCAAGAAACTCAAGAAAGCGGAAGCCGTCCCCAAAACTGTCGACGGAAACGGTCTCCTCTCCTTCATCCAATACGTCCTTCTCCCAGCCAGTAAATTCAAGACCGGTAACCCGCTGTTCAGGGTGGAAAGGAGAGAGGACAACGCATTGGAGTACACGGACATTTCGAAGATTCAGGAAGACTACGCGAATGATGTTTTGACGCCGCAGTTGTTGAAACCGGCGATTACGGAGGCGTTGAATACTTTACTTGCACCGGTACAAAAGGCATTTCAGGAGTCCTCTGATTGGCAAAAGTTGGAGAAGACGGCCTACCCCCCAAAGGAGGAGGTCAAGAAGGTGAAGAAGGTGAAGAATAAGGGGACTGGACATCCAGGTGGTGCAAAACCGGAGCAAGAAGTGGCGGAGGGTGTGGAGAAACTGGAGGTTGCTGCCTGAGTTTTTAAAACACCAATGTCGTTGTCGAAAGCGCTGGGTTCCTGGCAAAACTTCTCAAACACGGCCAGGAAGTTTCCGCCGGCGAGACTCAGTTGGAAGGATGTGTTACGCAACATCGCTTATGGTGGCATGAGGGTTATTATGTGTGGAGGCAGATTTGTAGCAGTGAAGCACGATAGACGTGAACTCTCCATTTGGCATCAGACTCATCGTCTAGATAGCTTCAGTATCGTATAAATCATCGATCCCAACCTCAAATGCTTGTGCCGTTCCACGACTCCTCCCTCTTCTTCATTTCCTGTTCCGCCTTGACGAACTCTTGTTCCACAACCTTCGCGCCCTCCATCCATTTCTCCACGGACTTATCCAAACCAGCGAGAATCTCCTTCCTCTTGTTGTTCTCTGCTATGAATGTCTGTTTCTTCTTCAGCAATCCTTGTCTCGTCTCCTCTAGTGCCACGCGAACAGAGTGTTCATGCTCTATCCTTGCTAACATTTGGTCGTGCTCTGAAGCATCAGCGTGTTGTGGATGTAATTTTAGGAAATCGTCGACGTCTATCATCGGTAACCTTTTGTATGAATGACTATATGCATGTTAGAATAAATTCCATAGACATCGTGAATGGTTCAGACGAACTCATAATACTTGCACACTGCTATTTCTCCCCTGAAATGTCTCTGCTCATAATACAAATTCTGCAGTTGCAAGTGTAGTTTATCCACCTCTTGTCTCGCATCCGTGGTTTCTTGCTTCGTTTTGCGTGCGTTCAAGAGGGCTTTTCGGTTTAGACCACGGACAACGGCGAGATGGGAGTAGAGGACTTTTTGTTGGGTGGAAAGATCTTGTTCGTAGGTCGGGGATGATGTCTTGGGATCGCGGTTTGCTTGGATGAGGTCTAGGATTGCTAAACATTGCTCGCAGGCGCGGTCTGCGGCCTGGAGGACGGATCGCAGTTGAGGGTCTTGGACGATGTCTAGGGCGGACATTTTGAAGACGCTTGCTTGTGATTCTGAGGGTAAGGGAATACTTGTTTCGAAATCGCTATCGCTGCCTAGACTGATCACTTCTGCTTTGCGTGATTGTAGTTGCGCTTGGAGTTCGCTGGTTGCGGGCGGAATGAAGTTCGGCGGCGGTGCTTCTAAGGGCGCGATTGTGACGATTGTTTCTTCTTCCGGATCGCTATCAATAATGATTGTCTCTTGCAAGCGAGTTGGGTTCGTTTGTGGGTTTGTTGTTCGTGCTGGTTCTCTCGTGCGAGGAGCTCGAGCTGGGGTAGAGGTTTTGGTGTGGTTCAGGTCGCTGAAGTCGACCTTGTAGTATGAAGAACCTTCACTTGAGGCCGGACTCAAGTTGCCCTCTTCGTTTGGTGGGAGCTCAGAAGAGTGGATTCCAGATCGATGTCCTCCTCCGCCATAAAATTCGTTATGCGCGATTGGATGAGAGGCGACAGGATTCAGTCTGTTTGCAAGGTATAGAGTTCGTTCGGATGGAGAAGAATGCCAGTTCGGCACATTGTTGCTGCCAGTCATGGCGGGGAGATCAGGTCAAGGAATGGTGCTCAATTGGAAAAGGAATATCTATCGGATGCGGTCAAAGTGGACCGGCGAGTAATACGCGGAGCTTATATCAACCTTCCCACTCTTAACGCATGAGTTTCAGCCTGATCTGGACTCGGCCTGTCAGTGGGAGGAAATGGTGACCGATCCTGTCCCATCGCAATCATCCGGGACTCTGAGTATACTGTATCTGGCCCTCATAGAGAGAGCGATTTCAAGTATTCTCAGACACCTCAGCTTCGCCGCCCTTTACTCCTACCGATAGCAGGATGTCAATTATCCGGCAGCGACCAATTTGTGATTGAGCTCATTGTTCTTTACCGACCCTTTGCATTTCCTCATGTCCTCAGTACGGAGTCCTGCTGGTCCGATCTATCCAATACTCCGTGCTTCGTGAGCAATCACCGTGCGACCTTTTGATCGTCCTTGTCCAACAAAGCACGTGCAGCGATGATCTCAGCCTCGTCGTACCCATCCCAGCCTCTCTCCTTCGCCGCACTCCGTCGAATCATCTCAGCAAGTTTAATCGTTGCTACCTCATTCAACTTCTCAACAGACTTCACAGAAGGTAGGGGTAAGTCACTATACAATGAGTCCGAAGTGGTGTTCAAGGCAGATTTGGAGGTAGTCGGTAGTACTTCCAGGAGCTTCTGTGTGGTCTACCTGACGTTAGCAATTGGCGTACAAGTGAAAAGACATATCCTACCAGTTTCAGTCCATAGAAGCCACGCAAGAAGTTGTTGCAAAGCTCGATGCTTCGACAATATCTTCTCATTGACTCTGATAATCCCCTGAGCAAGTCACCAGCATTGCCCGATGAGTTTGATATTGTCGAGAGGTAGATCAATTCTGCCAAACGTGCGTGAATCTATTTGGACTGTCAGCGACCGGTTCTTCGCGAAGAGGATATGTACTTACATTCCAGGCATTTGGCAGAATCAACAGAACCTCCTCTAGACAAAATATGGCCTGCTCAAAAGCATTCTGAACGAAGTATAGATCCGCCAGCTCTGCCCATGATTCGGCATCTGTAGGTGATACTTGTAGGAATTCCACGAGCAATTTCGTGGCCTCTGCTGTCTTTCCTATCGATCTCAGGAGTGCTATGCGACGCTTTGCGACTTGCTACGAAATATCAGCATGATTCCTGAAGTTTCGCTAGAGAATGACACACAGTATTCGTTGGATCCTCCTCCAGCTTATCATTGTACTCCTTTAACACCTCCATGATCTCAGCCGGACTGTCTGCCTTTGCTTCTGCCCACATCCCCTGGTATGCCATAACCCTTTCATTGCTCTCTCCAAACCTCTCGACAAGTTTGTCCAGTATCATGCGCGCCGATGTGTCATCTCCAGTCCGCAAGCAGGAGACATACAGGTTCTCGTACTGTGTCCATTTGTCTGGGGAATCATCCGCGGAAAGCATGGAAAGAGGCCATGGTAGCGACGACTTCGAACTCTCGAGGATAGGAGGCGCCTGCTGGGAGATCCGGAGGGCAGTTTCCGGAGAGATGTTAGGCGGCGGGTGGACTAGATCGACGGACATTGTTGATTGTTGGTTCTGTTGTAGGAATTGACATCGATGTCTCTTCTACTATTATGGATTGCGGGTTGCGTACGGCATCATATTAGTGGGTAGTCGGTCAGAAAACTTTGCGCAAAATTTTTCATACCTTAATAACTTCAATAACTACCATAACTTGAATTCAGCTCTATACTCTAGTATATATACGCATTCTTTCAAGGACTATATAATAAGAAATATACTAACTATCTTAATAGTTATAGG
>QWZN01000198.1:0-46825 GCA_003693225.1 Venturia aucupariae | reverse complement strand
GTTCTTAACGAGGGTTAGAAGTCCTAAATATCTAAAGTCGGTAAATTCTAAGGAGGTATAGTAATTATAGTTAGGAGTTACTAAATATAGTTTTCTTTCGTCCTTAATGAAGGAATAGTCTATAATTTAGACTTGCTTAATCAAATATACTTATACGAAGGATTTATACTTGTACGGGTTGCGTACTAAGGAAATATTGACTATTAACTAAAGCTCGCTTCTAGTAAGATATAGCTTCGTTTATAACGCTAAAATTGGGCTCACTTTAAGCGAAATGGGCTCGCTTAAGAAAGGCCGAGGGAGGCTACCGGTGGCATAGCCACCGGTGGCCTCCATAGTCAGTCCCGCATTTGTCCCACTTGCCGCCCCCAAGAGTGTTTCCATGTGCCCCAGAGTCCAGACCGTGCCAGTAATATTTAGTGGAGTGGGAGTGGCACCTGCAGACCGTGCCAGTGGAGTGGGAGTGGAGTAATAGTAGAGAGACACGGCTGAAGAAATCCTTAGCGACCTCCTACCTCCTAGCAACCACGAACATGTTCTTTCTCAACCTCGGTGATGATTTGTGTCACCTCCGCTCAAACATGGAATTCATCATCTGCTGTTGAGCGACTTCAACGCGCGAGCCATGATCCCGGCGGCCCACGCAAACCCCTGGTCTTGACTCTTGGAACCTGTCCAGCGTGCGCAGCCGTGAGGTGGTGTGTGACTTTCGACGTCTGAGTCGTGACTAGCCACAGCTGAGAAGAAACTGACTACGCGACTTGAATCAGCCTCCTCACCGCAGCCTCTGGATCTTCAATTCAACTTGACCTGGACAAGCCTGCGACACTTCTCAGTCCCGCCCAGAATGAATAGATGGCAAATATCGCCCGGAAATTGGGTTGGACTCTGACCCTCTCTCAACAGTAGGTAGGTAATAGTGAAGACTGTATAGCTTCTATTTCTAGCCCTGGCATGGTCATCACCTCAGTTTCACATGTCAGGTATATGTACGAATACCAGCAGTTACTCGTATTGCAGTCTTTTTGACTCAGTCTACACGCTTTTCTACATAGTAAATGGGTTCTTGACATCACAGCCCTCGAAGTGTCACGTGATCGGACTTGTTCTGATCGCCACGTTTTGCACAAAATCTTGATCCATTCAATATTTTCCATTACTTGGGCTTTTAATAGCTCAATTTGACCGCATGGCACTCTTTTGAAAACAGACGATCCTAACAATCTTCTCATCTCCATTCTGGATACATGGAAGAGCTTGGGCACTACATACCGTACTCGAAAGCATGATTGCTCTGCTTGCCTTTGGATCTTGTGGCGCTGATGTGGATCCGTATGGGCCGTATGGAAACTTCGGGATCCCTCAGTCAGCATGCCAGACGGCAACTCTCTGAACTGGCTGACGATCAAATTTGTTTGAGTGAAGGCTTGGGGAAACGATTACCGTCGGAGTTGGCCGAACAGCTCAACAAAACTGGGTACCAAAATATGCTCGAAACAGACTGTGCGCCTTCAAACGAATCTCCATATGTCTTCCAGCTGCTACTCTATAGGATCAACCTCATCTTGATGCAAAATTGCTCTTTCAGCAGCCCTTTCCCCTCGGTACATTGCCAATGAGGCAATCATTGGATGACGGGATCTTGCCAACCGATTGTATAATTTCAAAGAATAGACCGTGTGATACTGCTGGTATACATCGCAAATGTCTTCGTGGTCTGCTCTGTTCAATGTAGTTTCGAAAAGCATTCCCTCTGGTTATCTTCCTTTCTCTACTCACCTCTCTTTTTCCGTACTTGGACCATGAAGACACCTTCCTCTTCATCATCACTGCGTTGGATTTGCTACCTTTGGCGTAAACGTAAGGGAACACTCACGCGGATGAAATACGCTTCACGTATGGACGGTATAAGACTTCGCTCCGTACAAAATCCGAAAGTAACCATCAGTAAGACCAACTCAAGTTCAACCAGTAATGAAAGTACCTCACCATCCAAAAAAAAGAAAAAATTCAGGAAGAAAACAACACATATGCTTTCCCCAACCCAGAAGAAGATTCGGTCATCTATACATTGTCCTACCCCACGCAATCACACTCGTTGGGAAACAATTTCCGAGGTTTGTAAACATCGACGATCGTTTTGAAAGTCAATGGGGGTTTACCTTACAATCAGTACTCTTTGTATCTATTCGTTTCATCTGTTGGGTTTTTTGCTCTCTACCCCTCGAGGACTGACGAGACTGTGTTGTTCTCAAGAGTGGCCCAGGCCTCATTCATTCCTTGTTGATCTGAATATACGGGCCGTGCGGATTCAAATCGGTGAGGTTGATTCAATAGTAAGAGGCAATGGATAAGTACTATGGTAATTTTCCAATAATCATGAGAGCCTTATGTATGTGGCATCCATCTTCCCATTATCATGTTCACCCTTGTAGAAACGCTGTTGCTATGAATACCCTTTTTATTATTCCTGTCTTCATAATTCTGTGTCGACGTGGATGAATAAAGACTCGGAAGAAGGACTTGTAATACAAATCACCAGGCTATATTGATCGCGCTGAAGGATGCGATTGTTATATCTAATAAGCTCTACTCTCCGACGATGGAAAGCATGACTAATTTCCATCCCCCCATATCGTCATCTCAGAACGGGAAGAGGAAAAGGAAGGACAAGTTCAAAGGACTACACTGTACCAGAGCGCGCCCCATAGCCGAAATTTTCACAAACCGATTGTTGGGTTGTCTACATTAATTGGTAGGATAGGCTGATCGAAGCATGTATGTACATCTCGAGATACAATGTCACCGATTGGTAAAGTAAACTCTCCCTAGTAAAGGCCTATTTTAGATCCGGGGGGTTCGACATCGACCTGGGACGGACGGACGGACGAACGCGTCGGTCGGTACGACTAGAATAGAAGCAAGTTATGAACAGTGGTCCCATGAACTGGCAAGATTTTCTACAGTGTAGTCCAAGATATACCCCCGATCGAAACCCTCCGCCAACAAACCCATCCCGAGTAAAAGGTAGCCGGACCCCCCACCCCAAATCTCGCAATCGGAAAGCTCGGTCTGATGAAATGCCCTACTACATACGCACTTTAAACACATCATCACTGTCACCAATTGTTTCGACAGGTTTCGATGAACGTCATCATCAAACACGATATCGTCCAAATGATAATATTATTGCTGAGGTTTATGCGTGGCGGCTGCCGTTGAGCTGTCTTATAGGGCTTTATGTCGCATTGTTTGTGTGTAACTTCTTGTCTGGTTTCAAGTGGAGAATGTGAAGCGAAACGAAACTTGACGTGGTCGGCCGATCGGGATCTTTGCGCAAAGATGGGAAGTGCCGTTGCTGCTGTATATGTTTGCGTGTGTAACCCGGTTGGAGAATTGAAAGGTTTTCGTTGTTGTTTGTTGTTCGTCGCCCATTCGTCGTCTCCTTACCCATTTTTGCTTTGGTGCATCATCTTTGGAGATTCCGCCAGTTCTTAGTCTCAGCCTAGCCTCGAACTCTGCAACATCACCCGGTGAAGCGATCCAAATGCATCCTCATCTCCCTCTCATCTCCTCAGCTCTCATCTTCACCGGTCTCGCCCTCGCCCAAAACAATGGCGCAACGCGCGCACTACAAAGCCCAGACACACCCACGTTCGCAATCGTCGACATAACAGTCACCCAAACGATAGAAATCGCGGATTACCCCACAGGTGCAACAGGCCTGATATACGACACCAGTCCTGTGACTTCGAATACAGCTGCAGGTGCACCCCTGCCAATGCCAACAAGCGTCTTCATTACAGCTGCATCAAATTCGACGAAAACGACAATTGCTACGGCGCTGGCTGGGAACGGAGTAGCGAGTAAGACGGGTACGGCGGCCCCGGCGGCCACGACGAAGAGTCTGGGCATTAGTGCTCTTGATGTGAGGATTTCGCCAATGTGGCAGGGGCTTCTGGGTGTGGCAGTTGTTGCCGTGGTGTTGTGCTAGTCGATGCCTTTATGAGTGGACGTCTTGAATTTTGCTATACCCATGTTTTGCACTGACGATTTGCATTGGCGGCGTGAGATGCTGGGACATCCTTCGGCGTACATGATGGACACATATATAGATCCGTTCAGAACGTGTGTGAAATCGATTGTTTTCGTCTTTGACACTTTCATTACCCAGTTCAGTCCGAATCGTCGAAGCGTGGCTCTTCCGCAGCATAGAAACTTTCTGCTGGCGAGAGACTACGATTCGATTCTTGATCATCGTCACCATCAGAATGCGGCTTATCTTGGGTGAACCATGCTGGCTCATCCCCTAAGGATCGCTGCGCCTCCTCCATCTCGCCAGGCGAATACTCCTCGTGCCGTTTTCTGAAGGGTATGTCCATGTCGTATGTGGTCCCCAAATCAGTCGTGGTTTGAGAATGTCTGCGCTTACTTCTGTTTGAGATTTCGAACGTGCTCCTTGCTTTTCCTTTCAGGATATCGCCTGATGCGCTTACTTCCGATCCATCAGCGGGATCGCTTTCCACGTCGCGAGAATGAAATGTTTGAGGAATCGCAATCCAGGACAATGAAACTCCTTTCTCAACCAACGATTGGCCGTCCTCGCTCTGCACAATCTCATCCTCGGATGTCTCGCTCTCTTCCATTTCCCATTCTGCACGGTGTTCGGTCCATGCTCTCCAATCTGCGAATGATGATGTGCCTTGTTCGATGATGGGGATGGCCTTGGGCATCTTGGCCTCCACAACGTCCGACACATTGGCACCGCTTGGTGCATCTTTGCCAAGCAAGCCCCAGATGTGTTGTTCCTGTGCTCGACTTGCTTGCAAGTCAAGAAGCTCAAGATAATGGTCATATGGATCGTCAAGCTGCTCATGGTCCGCAGTGGCAGCCACTTCATCAAAACTTTCGTAATTGGATTCGTGTTCACCATCCTGGAAATGTGCCTGTTCTAGACTCGCTGCTTTACCAGTCCGAAATTTGCCTTCAGCTTCCGAGTGATTGATCCTTCCGTCGTGTCGGAGATATCTTTCCGCCTCTTCCGCAGTGACTTGGCGAATCTTTGATTTGTTGTCAGTGTCTGTTTGGTAGAGCCAATCTAATTCATGTCGACGTGGGAGAGTAGCCCAGTGTTCGAAAGAGCTCTCTTTCAAGTTGAGTATCTTCAATGCTGTAAGAACATCTCGCCGTTCCACACGAGGATCGATAGCAAGCGGTCGTTCGATGTTGTCCTTTGCTCGCAATCGGGACATTGCCTGAAACAAAGCCGCGTGCATTATTCGTTTGGTGAGACTTACAGCCACTCTATGGAAATCATCAAAAGCGGTACGAAAGATTGCAGGGCTCTCTTCTGCCCTGCTCAGTTTGCTATACGACTTATCTGGCTTCCCAGGATCTTGAAATGAGCGCCAATCCCAATCTGGGTCTTTGGAATTCATGAAAACCTTTTCAGATAGTTCGACAAAATTCGAAAGGTTGAGGAGGTTTGCTGCTGGAACAGGATTGGGTACATCTGGTGACCCAAATCTCCTCGTGTTTCTGCTCGCTTCCAGTGGAGAAGTTTCCGCTACAGAGCTAGATTGAGAGCTGTCACCACTCTCAGACTGGCACGTAGAAGTGGCTCCATCGTCCTCCTCACCAGCAGAAAATTGCATGGTGACTTCATCTGCCATATCCCTGTCCAGAAGCCAAAATCGTCCGTGAGATTTGTGTTCTTGCTTTGCCTCCCACGTAAATTGATACCATGCAAGAGCATCTGCACATGTATTCATTTCCTCGAGACATTCATCGCTGACTTCGATAGCAGCGTGCATTTCATCGCTGGCACTCTTGAGTCCTCCATGCTCGCTTCTTGCATGTTGCAACAATCTGTTTTGCATCAAATCAAGATAGGCTCTCACTTCCTGCTCAGACTTGTTGTCAAAGCTAGAAACAATGCGAGGGAGATTGTCTCGTCCGTAGCGAGCAACAGCACGATAGAAGATTCTCTTTTCATCCGTCGTCCAGCTTGTACCACCAAGAACGGAAGGCGGGAGTGTGAGCATAGGATTTGAATTGTCCAAGTCGTCATCCATGGCAATATGTGCAGCCTCTGAAATGGTAGTGTTAAGGAGTTTCCGGTAGTTGTCGTTGTAGCAGCCTTTGAGACGGATATATTTGCGCAGATTCGATCTCGAGGACTTTGAGGATGCCGAGCGCAGGGTCGAGGTTGATGATTCATCGGCAGAATCTTCCTGCTTTTGGAGCCTTTCAACACTGACAGGCCTCTGCTTTCGACGTGGAGTGATTTCTGGGACATATTCGGATCCGTCAGAGAATTTTTCTTCTTCGTCGCGCTTTTCTGAATTCATGATATCGTTTTTTCAAAGTCTCCATGTGTGGAAATCGATATAGGGCTGTGTGGAAGTTGAATAAGAAATGTTGTATCTGATGGAGAAGTTTGGGTTGTCGGAAAGATTTTGGAGAAGCTTTGATCGCGAAGTCTCGTGAGAGGGCGACTGGTGGCTCACAGATACCTACAGCAATAGTATCCAACTCTCTACAGATATTCCCAGCCGTTGAGAGGATGAATCCGTGAGCAATTGATCCATTACACTTTTCAGATAATCCAGGCGATGCAAGCGACAATTTGAAGCGACTCTCATGCTCCTTGGTCGACTTCCCCTGCGGCGATTGCACCTGCAGCTATCAATCCACGCCTCGCGACGAACAGCACCTCGGACACTACCATTGTTACAATGGACGCGACATGCTTCTGCAGCTGTTGCAACATCTCCAGCAACTACCGAAAAAGACTATCAAATCAAGCTTCGTCCTTACCAAGAGGAGTCAATCCAAGCTGTCCTATCAAGCCTTGAGAAGGGACACAAACGGCTTGGACTTTCGTTGGCCACGGGAAGTGGCAAGACCGTATGTATTCCATCGTTTCAACAGTGTTTATTCATGGCTAATGACAGCACAGGTCGTCTTCACCCAACTGATCGACCGTGTCCCTCCTCGAAACGCCACCGCAAACCAGACTTTGATACTGGCCCATCGCCAGGAATTGGTGGACCAAGCATATCGACATTGTGCCCTCGCATACCCGGATAAGCACATCGAAATCGAGCTAGGAAAGTCTCACGCAACTGGATGCGCTGAAATCACTGTGGCTTCCATGCAGAGCATAACCTCCAAGGACCGTATACAGAAGTACGATCCCAGTGCGTTCAAGTTGGTCATGGTGGACGAAGCACACCATGTAGTGGCTCCTAAGTACCTGGAGATCTTGGAGTATTTTGGGCTCAGAACACTGCAGGATGATTCTCCTGCTCTGGTAGGAGTTTCGGCAACCATGTCAAGATTTGACGGCCTAAAGCTGGGTGCTGCTCTAGATCATATTGTTTACCACAAGTATGTATGCACTTGAATAGCCGTACACTAACAGCATCATGACTAACAGTCCCAAGGGACTACATTGAAATGATTAATGAGAAATGGCTTACAGATGTCATTTTCACCACAGTGGCCATTCAAGCCGACCTCTCCAAAATCAAAAGTAAGGCCGACGGAGACTTTCAAACAGCTGCATTGTCCAGAGCTATCAATACGCCCGAGAACAACGAAGCTACATATATAGCCTGGAAAGAACGTGCTGCAGATCGCAAGGCGACCCTCGTCTTCTGTGTAGATGTCAAACATATCCACGACTTAACGAACACTTTCCGTCGTCATGGCGTTGAGTCTCATTTTGTTACTGGTGAAACTGCCACCAAATTACGCAGCGCCACGCTTGATGCTTTCAAGCGTGGCGAGTACCCAGTTTTGCTCAACTGTGGTGTGTTCACCGAGGGCACAGATATTCCTTCTGTCGACTGCGTAGTGCTTGCTCGCCCTACAAAATCACGAAATCTGCTTGTGCAAATGATCGGAAGAGGTGTGCGGCTGCATCCTGGAAAGGAGAATTGCCACATTATAGACATGGTTTCTTCGTTGAAGGTAGGCGTGGTAACAACACCAACACTCTTCGGGCTGGACCCCAATGAGCTTGTCGAGAACGCGAGTGTCGACGATTTAAAAAGACGGTTGGAGCGTAGAACAGCAGAGGCAGCCGAAGCCAAATCAGTATCGGCTCCAGCACAAGGTCAAGGGTTTTCCGGAAGCCTTGCGTTTACAGACTACGACTCTCTCAACGACCTGATCGAGGACATGACTGGGGATCAACACATTCGTGCAATCAGTCCATTCGCTTGGGTCCAAGTGAGCGACACACGCTACATCTTGACAACGAATAGTGGTAATTACCTCAGCATTGACAGGAATGAAGACCCACACGAGCCCTTTCGCGTCGACTACACCGCCAGACTCCCAGCACCGCTCATTAGAAAGAGTCCATTCATGCGACCTCGTACTATCGCCACCGCAAACACATTTCAAGACGCAGTGCATGCAGCAGACAAGTTTGGCGCCGAGGTCTTCAACTACATTTTCATTTCAAAGACGCAGGGCTGGAGGCGTGGACCAGCATCTCCATCTCAACTCGAATACTTGAACAAGATCCGTGACAAGGATGATCAGTTGGAAGCCGATGATATCACGAAAGGGCAGGCAGGCGATATGATTACGAAACTCAAGTTTGGAGCAAAAGGAAGATTCAATAAGTTGGATGCTAGAAGGCAAAAAGTTCTGAAGGAACAGAAAACGCTAGAGAAGAAGTTGGCGGACCTCAAGGTTCGTGAGAACGTCAATGTTGGTCCGATTGGAAATAGCTAGTTTTTCCGATGACCAAAATCAATTGCTTTCCGCCTCGTCTTCCAAGTATGTCAGACGCAGCTTCTGTATGGGATTACTAAAAATTCGAGAAGTTCCTGGCGTTCTGAAGCAGAATGTCCAGCGAATTAACGGTAATGCAGTGAGTTTCATTGTCTCCTATCAATCTAAGTTCTCCAGGCAGAACACTACCTGATGAACCAGCTACACTAGCACACAAAGCTACAGCAAGAACAATAGACAGCCATTGGGCATCATATTTTCATTGCCGACAATGCTCAATAAACCAAAAACCCGCCAGACATAAGACGCTCCCTTGAATAACGATCATGATCCCCTCTCCTCACGACTTCGCTTGGGCTGCTGCGTTCCCTTGTGCTCTCTGAACTTCCTCTTCCGATCGTTCAATGTACGCTGCAATTCTTCAGGCTGAGTGGTGTCAGCATCATGCTGAATCGGGTCTTCCTCATCGGCTCTAATATCTGCCTTCGTATCATGACTCGTGCGATGACTTTCAGTGGGACGGAGGAGCGGAATGTCTTCCTCTGATGAATCGCAATCTGCGTCAAGGTCGGAACCGTGTCGAGCAGTCTGATGGGGCTCAGTGAGATATTTGGGCGGAACGTCTTCTTCCGATGAATCACACTCTGCGTCCGGTTCCAAAGCATGTAGTGCTGGGTCTTGCTTCGAAACTGACTCTGAAGTCGAGTCCTGTTTCTCAAAATTCAAGTCCTGCTTGCCACGACGCCTCGTCGGCCATCCGTGCAGTCCAGGCCGTTGAGGTTTTGTATCATCCTCATCCGAAAGTGACCGTTTTCGAGAGTGTCGTGAGGTGTCCCGCTCAGGGGAGAGTCTGACCATCTCCCCATCGACTTGGAACCGTTCTTGAAAGAACTACACGACCCTGTATCAGCCGCTGGATTGAGCAATTCAGTTCATGTTCGATTTTCCCACTGGACTGTCGGTTCCCTCGTTAGGGGGATCCAAATTAGGAATCTCAAGGTCCGAAGTATCAATGCCTGCGGCTTGCAGTTGCTGCACGTTGTCTTTGTATTCGGCGATCTGCTGCTTCATGTATTCGATGGTAGCGTTGAGTACAAGACTTTCGCTGCGGCCTTGGCCTTCCATTCCAGGCACGGTATTGGCGAGACGATCGAAACCCTCACGTATGGCTTGACGGCGTTTCTGCTCGGAGGCAATGTGGTTGTTCTTCTTTTCCTGCTCGGTGAGACGCGGCTTGTCTTTGGAAGGGGAAGACATGGTGAGGAGAATGGTACGACTAGTGGCGGACTGGGATAGTGTTCAGAGCTGACAAGAGATTGCTGGCAACAATGGAAGGTGAGATTGGAACGGGACCTGAGAACAAGAAGAATGAGAAGTGAATATGTTGGGAGCTAGAGATAGCCTCCCTCCGTGTTGTTATAATGCGGGGAGGAGTCAGTGAGGTGGCCTAGGTTCGGGAGAGGGTCTCGAGGTGATGTCCTTTCTCATCATCTTTACCTCCATTTGCAACATAGACGCGACGGACATTTGCTGGACATGTGATTGTTATGGCTTTGAACTGTAATTTGCAAGGCGAAAGGAGGTTTCATGTCAGCCAGCACGGACTCGGCCATGTCAATGCAAATGGAACAACCTGGAGATCGACATGGAATCTTGGCGCCTCTGGTCAGCGCTGCAGAAGTTGGTGACAACAAGGAATCGTGATAGGAGTAACCAAGCTGAGAGCATTTCCTGCCTCCGAGTCCTCCACCGTTGTCCGCGTGATCGCCATTTCACTGTCTGGCAAACCCACATCCACGATACCCTCTCTACGTCCTCAAAGCCGTCCCTGTCCCCGTCCCCGCCCAAACTTGAACACCTCAGCCAGGCCCACTCCTTTGTTTTAGTATTGCCCAGACATCCAGATCGCGGAATTCACAGCATTTGGGATAACGCAGAGGTACACTTGGGATATCTGATTGCCGCCCTTCTCTGGCTGCGTCGCGGGTGTCATGTCGCATTTAGCTCCACCACTACCCAAGAGTCCTCGCTGAAGAAACAACCTCCCCAATGTCGCTACACTCTTCCCGCTCTCGAGGGAACAAATCGAGAGTCAACAGCATTGTCCGCGAAGGCCGAATCCGTAGAGAATCCTCCTACACACGCAAGAAGGTTGTCGGCCGCGAAGATGCCTACCTCTATGCCCTCCGAGTGGCCTACCTGTCCTACCTCCTCCAACCACGGGCAAAGCGTGTACAGCATGTGGCTGCTCCGAAGCCAGTCGCACGCTCCTCCACCTCTACCATGGACCTAATGAAGGATTTCTCACTCATCCGGGACTCGAAAAGCACAAAGTTCCCCCATGCCTTCATGGGCTCGTTGGACAAGCGGATCACAGGTGTACTCATTGGGAAAGAGAAATTGCCAGAATACAATGACTCTCTTGTCAAACGGACATTTGGATATTTCCTGAACGAGTTCAAGAACCCGGCATTTCGGAAGAACATGGAAAAGGACCGTAGAGTGGAAGATCTATTGTTGATTTTCTACTCGAGTGCCACGAAAGAGCTGCAGAAAGGCAAGACTCCGGAGGACGATAGCTGGAAGTTTATGGTCGATCGACACGTCGCACTTTTCATACGTTTGATCAGCTCCATTTTGAAGGACCACGACTGGGCGAAGGAGAGGCCTGAGCTAGCGAACAGATTAGCAACAATGGAGAAAAAGCTTCTTGTACACGATCACGATCTCTCGGCAGAATCCACACGGAACGGAGGAGCGGGTGGATATTCTATGGAGGTCGAAATTCCACTGAGCCACGAAGTAAAAGATATGCCCTTGGCCTTGGTGGTTTCGCGAGTTTTCGACATTCCGTATGGACAAGTACAAGATGATATCAACAAGAACATGTCTCAATGGACGGAGAGGGCAGCGCTGCAGGATTTGAAGATGTACCAGACAAGCTTGAGCATGAACACTCGGAAGACTCTCAACAGCGAGGACTTTGATACTGAGGATGCATTCGAAGCATGGAAGAAGTCAGAAGCCCCTGACATCTCTCAAATGATGCTTGCAATTGTGCAATCGAATATGGAACTTGCGAAAAGCACACCAGGCGCCAACCTTCCTCAATTCAAGGCTCAGGGTGATCCCACAGGCAGAGATTCGGGCTATTCAGAGATGTCAAGAAAACTTTCGGACCAGGCAGATAACTCATATGTCATTGATCAGCCTGTTGATATGAGTGGGTTTTCGCTCGGCCACGAGACGGTGCAGCGAGATGATCTTGAACCCTTTGTTTTCATACCACCCGATCCACGTGCATACTATCGCGCGGTCTTGAAGGTTGCCCTCACTCACGACATGCAGGACAATGAACTCCAGGCTCCGGAAGAAGGCTCGAGTATCAAACTGCTTTCCAAGCAGTCAACAGAGCTGCTCACCGAGATCGCATTGCGCTGGCGAGTGCCGCAGTTTTCAAGACCAGTCCTTTTTCTTGACGTCGTTCGAGAATTATACCAGAACCGGGACATCGACCTCAATACTCTGGATGCTGCTTTCACTTATGTGAAAGAACCGCCGGTCGAGGTCAAGAAAAACAACAGAAAGAGCATGATGGTACAGGAGACAGCTTTCGACTGGCACAAATGGACAGTCACTGATTATGCCCTGTATCAACAAGCTCTCGCTGCAATACACGATTCACTACAACGAGATCTATTTGAGCTCATGTTGCGATGCTACGAGAAGAAACGGCCACCGATTGAACCCATTATGCTGGTGCTGGAAGAACACCTCTACAGCGACGAGCTCTTTCCAAAAGGCCCCGAAGATCTTGACCAGTACACCGCACAACTCGAAGAGAGCCTGAAAGAAAAAGCGGCAGAGATTTATCGGGACTTGCTTGCTAAGAATATTCCCGAAAGCGCCGACCAGTGGGAGTTCTTCCACGTCATGCAGCTTGGGAAAGACGTCGTCAGTCTAGCTGACAGGATTCAGAAGAGATATCGCAAATCGCCAGCGGTGATGGGCGTTAACCCGTTGATGATCCTCATCGGAGAGGTGCTACCTTCGTATGCTGCCGATGCGAGAGACTTGGTTGAGCGCATTATGTCGGTGGCGAAAGATAAAGGGGAGGAAGTTCCACAGCAAGATGGATTTGATCTTTATAAAGAACTCGTGGAAATGCGTCGTGTCCACGCCGAAGTCCTGCCCGATGTGCCTTTTGCGTTCCACATTGAAGGTCTGCTTCAAGAGTTTGTGTGGCGCTGGATCGAGCAGACCAATGCGATGATCACCGGTTGGGTTGAAAATGCCGTGAAGCAGGACATTTTCGCCACCCAGGCCCAGAATGCTAATGGTACCATTGATGAGATCAGGCACAGTGTTTCCATCATTGATATTTTCAGGTCCTTCAACCAATCCATTGATCAGATAGTACAGCTGAACTGGGACGACGACTTTCAATATGCTAAGTTCATGACTGCTTTGTCCAAAGCAATTGGAGCTGGCATAGCTAGATATTGCGAGTTGTTGGAGCAAAAGTTTTCCAAAGAACTTGAGACTTTGACGCCGGAACAAGAAGCCGTGGCGCAGCAAACCCGCCAGGAGCGATGGATGCAATTTGCAAAGGACACTTGGGCAAATCAAGACAAGATGGAGCCGTTCCAATTTTTGCCAGAGGTTAGTTCCGTGGCAAAGCAAAAGTGGGGTTGGCTATCGTGCTAATCAGTTGCAGTCATTAGTCAAACTGAATAACATAGAATATGCCATGCAACAGCTCGACAAACTCGAAAAGGACATCAATGTCGATGCATGCGCGGCGGTAATTCAGAAAAACGAGCCACCTCCTCTTCAGCGGCAACGCAAGATCGAGAAGTACGTCTTCACCATCAAGATTATAGAAGCGGAAGATCTCAAAGCCTGTGATATGAATGGTCTGAGCGATCCGTACGTTGTTCTTGGTGATGAATACCAAAAACGATTGGCGAAGACTCGTGTCATTTACAAGAACTTGAACCCACGATGGGACGAGACCGTGGATATCCTCACAACAGGACCTTTGAACATCATTGCCACTATCTGGGATTGGGATACACTCGGCGACCACGATTGTGTTGGTCGTACATCCTTGAAACTAGATCCCTCACATTTTCGCGATTTCTTACCCCGAGAGTACTGGCTGGACCTCGACACTCAGGGCAGATTACTCCTGCGAGTGAGCATGGAGGGCGAGAGGGACGACATACAGTTCTACTTTGGCAAAGCCTTTCGGCATCTGAAGAGAGCAGAGCGAGATATGACCCGCAAGATTACAGATAAGGTGAGAAGGTATTGAAACGCGAGTCCAGTGCACTACTGATGTTAGACCAGCTCTCGGCCTTCATTCACCATATTCTCTCGCCCCAACGACTTCGTAGTTTATTGTCGAAGCCCATCACGATGCAAGCTGTCACAGGCGCACTTTCTTACTTTCAGAAAAACCGAGCTGCACCTATCGCACCGCAGGGTCCAACACAGATGGACGTCACCAACGCTCTGAAACCTCTCTTCACATACTTTGATGAAAATTTTGCGATAATGAAAGAAACTTTGACAGATACGTCTATGATAATGGTAATGACAAGGTTATGGAAGGAAGTTCTTTTGACCGTCGAATCACTTCTTGTCCCACCACTTTCAGACAAGCCTTCGCTCCAGAGATCCTTGACACGACAGGAACTCGATATTGTCTTCAAGTGGCTTCAGGTGAGTACAATTCGTATCTTATTGTCAGCTGCAATACTAATCCATACGCAAGCTTCTTTTTGATTTTTTCCACGCGGTGGATGAAGAGACGGGCGTAGCGAATGGCGTGCCTATGGACGTGCTCAAATCTCCCAAGTACCATGAGCTCCAGAATCTAAATTTCTTTTACTTTGAAGACACAGAGGACCTCATTCGTACATCGGAGACAATGGCCTCTGCAACACATGCTCGTCAACAAGAATCGCAGGCACGGTTCAATCGGTTCAGTGCACCTCCTGTGATGGGTCAGGGCGGTCACGCTTTCGGTGGCGCTGCAGGCCTCGTCGGTCTACCCACCCGCCGACACAAAACTATCATGTTGAGTCGCAACCTGGGTACGATGAAGAAGGCTAAAGAAGAGAAGCGAAAGCAGGCCCAAGCTGAGCCCAGCGACGACATGATTCTTCGAATTCTTCGGATGCGACCAGAAGCCGAACGATATCTCAAGGACAGGAGTCGTCAAAAGGAGCGTCTTGCCGCGGCGGCTGCCGCTGAGATGATTGTTCGACAGAGTCTAGCTGGTGGAGCAGCTGGAAAGATGGCAGGAATTCTGCCGAAGAGATAATGCCGCATCTCCTCATGGTAACAGTTCTGCATTTGGCCAGGGAAATGAGTGCAATGTTTCTGGGCGATTGTTCGCTTCCTCCTCTGTGTCTGTAAACTCGGGATGGCGCAGGGAATAGCGCGCTTCAAGCACTGAAGGAGTAATAGGGCCTGTATTTGTTGTACGATAGTTACAATTTTGAGCGATATGGAGCTACGGACGGGTGATATTCGGGACGAGGGATTGAGCATATGGTCTGACGTCGGCGTTCCCAACACATCAATGGCTGATGTTGCCTAATGTCAGACATGTTCTGGCTAATCCTAGCGTTTGTGTATACACTAGACTGACCAAACCATGTAGATAGAAGTCACGTTTCGAAAAAGGTCATGTCTAATACCTATCGATGGCTGCAACTCTGGCCATGGATGAAGCAATATACCAATACATACATGGTGAACATGTCTCGCGAGATGGAGAGATATCATCCTGGTGGTTGCCATGTGCCTTGACATGTGAAGATGTGAAGAGCGAGTCTTGAAACAGCCGCAACGCAACGCGCGCAAGAAGAAGTCAGCGGCATTTTGTATCTATCTATGTATAACGGAGAGGCCCCTGCAGGCATGTGAGAAGGAGATCCACTGAGCCTCGCGCTATCTCCAGTCCCATGTAGTAACTGGATTCTGACCAATAGACGTGGCGCTTCCCGCTGCGTACCGAGGAGCTTCCATTGCGCACCCCAGATTGCTTCCAGAACTTCTCCTCCCGGAGCAAAGATGCGCCTCTTTGCTTCGCCCGAAGCTAGATGCACCTTGGATCGAAGCTACCCAGAAGATCAATATCGCTGCCGAGGCATATAGATGGCTGATTCACGTGGCAAAAGTCAAAAAGTATTGCGACTGTCAATCTTAAAGCGGTCAGTCTGCGCGATGCGTCTTGTAGGCGACTCACCCGCTCCCAGTTCCTTCTTTCACAGCTCCTCAGGCTTTTCCTTTATCCTTCCAGGTCCGGCATCATGAACGGGCACTCCGAGAAGCCAGCAGACTTCGATGTTGCCATCATTGGAGCTGGAATCAGTGGCATCAATGCCGCATACCGCGTCCAAACTCAATGCCCACCAGGCACCACCTACACCATCCTCGAGGGACGGGGACAGCTGGGGGGAACATGGGACTTCTTCAAATACCCAGGTCTACGGTCTGATTCCGATTTGCACACATTCGGTTTTGCATGGAGGCCATGGGGACAGTCAAAGGCCATTGCCCCAGCACCGATGATCTTGGAGTATCTGAACAAGTGTGTGACAGAGACGGGCATCGACAAGAACATCCAATACAACCACAAGGTCACGGCGGCGGAATGGAGTTCAGAGACTTGCAAATGGACCTTGGATATCGAGGAGAACGGTTTCCAATCAACCATGACCGCGCGGTGGATCATTTTGGGAACAGGATACTACAATTATGAGGAGCCCATGGAGGCGGTTATTCCAGGACTCGACAATTTCAAGGGCCAAGTCGTTCACCCGCAATTCTGGCCAGAGGATTTGGATTATTCGAACAAGAAGATGGTTATTATCGGTAGCGGAGCAACCGCAATCACTATCCTGCCTGTGGTAGCACAGTCTACGAAGCATGTTACGATGTTGCAAAGGTCACCAGGATATGTGATGACCTTGCCGTCCCAGGACTATATCAGCAAACTATACCATTGGTTCCTACCCAGCTCCTGGGCTTTCCAAATCGACAGAGTTCGCGCTATGTGTGTGGGATATTTCTTCTTCTACCTCTGTCGTTCATACCCCAAGCTTGGACGTGGAATACTCGCGAAGCTCACCAAGGCACAACTTCCAGCAAATATTCCCTTCGACCCACATTTCGTCCCGGCATACAACCCTTGGGAACAGCGTCTCTGTGTTTCCCCAGATGGCGACTACTTCAAGGCCTTCCGAAGCGGAAAGGCAGACATAGCCACCGGCCACATCAAGACAATCACAGACCGAGAGATCATTCTCAAATCCGGTCAAAAGATTTCGGACATCGACATCATCGTCACAGCCACTGGTCTCAAGCTCCATCTCGCTGGTGGAATCAAGTTCACCATCGACGGCAAGAAAACCAATATCCCAGACAAGTTTCTATGGAAGGGCGTCATGTTACAAGACATGCCCAACATTGCCGTCGTGATCGGCTACACCAACGCTTCATGGACACTTGGCGCAGACGCCACGGCCCAACTCCTGACGCGTCTGATGAACGTCATGCACGCCAAAGGTTACAAAGCCGCCATCCCCCGCGCCGAGAACCCAAATATGGAAACAGCACCTATGCTCAACCTCAACTCTACCTACATCTCCACAGCGATTAATCAAATGCCGAAGACTGGCAGTGAAGGACAGTGGAAGCCGAGGACAAATTACTTCACTGATATCAGTGAGGCGAAGAAGGGGGATATTACGACGAGTTTGGAGTTTTTGAAGGTGGGGAATAGGCAATGAAGGTGCGTGAGTGCCGAGAGGGTGGCTGGTCAGACAATGGGACATGCGAGGTTGTAAGATAGGCATATGGTACAAGAATACCTTTTCTTTTCTTTTGTCGTATAGACTGCGATGTCGGGGTTACCACAGGGTATTGTTTGGCATGATTCGAGGCGCTCACATGTGGTATAGATTGGAGGGTAGACATGGGGAGGGAGGGGGGAGGTGCGGGTCGATAGGAGAGACTCTTACTCTAGGAATAAAATCCTTTTGTACTTGTCCCACTGGTTATCGGTCTCCCCCTTTTCCTATGAGATTTGTAGACCGGGCCATTGTTAAACAGTTGGACTTTGTTAGGGAAGAAAAATGCTCTTTCCATCTACCTTGGATATTTTGAACTTCGTTTTCGACTTTGTAAGCTGTTTGTCTACTATTGGAAAGCGATGGCCACGTGAGAAAGAAGAGACGCTGCCTCGTTCATGGAGGCTCGTTTAGTATTGTGCCTTCAATACCTCATGATCTGGCTTGAAAAGCGCGAGGAACAATGTCTCGAGCTTCGGTAACGACGGTCTTTTTAGAGGTGATGGGAAGGTGGAGCAAAGTGACGCTCTAGGTATATAATAATAATAAAGGATCCTCTATAAAAAGCCAATCATCTCGCTGCTCAAGCTCTGTGCCAATTCAATATCAAAAACCAAAAAGGCGTAATTGAAAACGAGAAGAAAGATGAATAAAGTCTCGGAAGGAAGGTCAAAGGATGAAGGTCCAACCCGCGACGGAACTCTCGAGGTCTACAAGTAGTGGGATACCCCTTACCGCACTTGATAAAGCCACCCCACCCCTTCTATCCTAGCTTCGCTCCCTCACAGTTCCGTCGACATCGGAGCTACAGATACCCTCAAACTCCAATCCAAAACAAAGAATCCCCGCCTTCTAAACACTGTACTCCCACCTCACCGATGAGCCCAACCCATTGCTGGGAAAACCCCCTCACGCACGCTAATGCCGTGTAGAAGCAGGAGCTTGCTCCGGAACCATTCATCGTTGCGAATGAGAACCTGGCCCGGTGATCTGGAACCACAGGCCATGTAGTTCGCATGAAATGAAGAAGATTGGATCCTTGTCTAGAGTTCAGCGGGTACTACCACATCAACAAGTGGGTGCTGAGATGATTGCTGAAACGCTTACTGATGTCCAGGGGAATCAGTGGGATAAACTTACTTGTACCTCGCCCATCCATTCCACCCATCGACCTTGGGATAGCCGTGGCAGTTCTTTGGTGTTTTTTTTTTGGCTCAGCTGTTATCAGCTACTTATATTCCAACGAGCCTAAGATCGTGAAACTTGACTAAAAGGAAGGGCGGTGGGCGCTTTTTGCTGGCTGGCGGGCTACAACAATAGTCAGGCAGAAGCGTACTATTTCCGCTGGTCTACAAATCCGGTTGCACAAACGCACGATCGGCCGATCCCTTGACTACCACAGTATGTTACAGACACGTTGACCCAAGAACGCGGCGCTGGGCACTGGGCACTGGAACATTCGTTCCCTTGTCGATGAGATGTGATCCCATTGGTCATTGGATGTGTGGCCTCGATTGACAGCATGAACAGATGGTTGGGATGTTCAGCCCGTCGGTAAAGCTAAGCGTTTATGGTTGCTGGGCGCCGGCCGGGTAAATGCATAACATCACAGGGATATCTTCGATGAAGAAAGGGAAAGAAGCCAGTGTGGGAGAAGTCGCGGAAGAGTTTGTAGTGGGATCCGGGTCCTTAGGGCCCTTCTTGGCTCTGCTGTGACGTGGCTACCCATTTTTAGTCATCTTTTCATGGCAACGTAAGAACAAAGGCGTCAAACTGGTGGGATCTCTTTTTTTGGGTGGAAAAAGAGGCATCGTAGGTACAAATTGCCTTGATTCAAGACTGTTGAGGGAGGTACAACGAGAAGTACAAGCGGAAATCCGACCTTGCAAGCGGACAGCGACTTCCGATGACCATGGCACGAGTTGATCAGGCGATGGAAAAATAAAAGGCAGAGGTATTTATCTTTTCATCGTGACGGTTGTGTCCTCCTTGCTTGCATGTAATGGGAACCCCTTGAGTAACTTTTTGAAACGAGTGTAGAGAAATTTTTGTAGTGCTCATAGCAATACGCGTAATACCATCAAGTCCAATAGCCATGTTTCAGTCATAGAACGTCTCACACAAAGACGTCCGACATAATCCACACCAAAAAATAAATAAAAAATGCCCATTGAATCCATCGAAACTCGAAACTTTTTTGATTTTTTCTTTCGTTGAGTTGCTTCCACAGCAGCTAATAAGGATGTGTTGAATTGAATGATCGAATACCGGAAGAAGACTGGGGACCAGTCGTTCATGTACAAGGTGTCGTGGGTACGGTTGATTCCACAGCACTAAGCCTTCGCAGCAGGCGACGAGTGCGACTGCACAAGAGGCGTACAGCTGGTGCAGCCGGGGCAGTATTCACCGACGACGCCCTGCCCGCGGCAATAGGTGCAGGTCTTGTTGCGAAGGCTAGTCAGAAATCAGTACTTTGACTCGGTGGGACGACGATGCCAGGACCCACTCATTGCCAGTGGGATGTCCCCCACACTGTGGACAGACGCGAATGATGCTTCCATTGAGACAGGAGTTTTCTGGACTGCTCATTGCTGTAAGCGTGAGGGTGGCGGTGAAAGTCTTCCTTGAGGAGGGCAGAGGTCAGCTCCGGAAAGTCTGAAGTATGCAAAGGAGGTATAAGTAGATGATGAGTGATATCTGTGTTGATGGATTCAAAATCAAAATAAAACTTGGAGAACTTGATGAAGTATGATTGACTGAGAGAATGTGGATGAAGGGAGACAAGTGAGGTGTATATATGCAAACGAAAGAAGCTCGAGTTACCCACGCAAAGACATCCGCAAAGGATTGTAGCGCTTTGTCGAGTTGGCCTCGCTACAGCGTCCCATCGCCCGAGTGCCACCAATGCTATCTGCTGATCGCGATCGTCGTGACAGGGAATGCATTTGGAGCTGTGTTGGAACGGGTGTTCGTGCTGATGATGTCGTATCTCACAGCATTTGTTGGGAGAAGTTTTGTCGGGTACTCCATGTGATTCACCATTTGATCTGGTCTGGTCACAAGGCTTCACCGCCAGATATGGTTTGAGGTTCTATCGTGAATGTTCTTCGGAGCGGTGTCAGTGTTTTTCATTTTCCATTTTCCCATGGCGACACCCCGTTTCAGGTTCGTGGGGTACCATATTGGTGACACTCGTCGATGGTATATGGCGCAAAAAGCCGAGCTGAATTTCCAGCTTACGGATGGCCTCAAATCCAGGCACGTGGAAGTATCAGGAACGCAGGACTAGAGGTACAGGTAGATTCAGTTGGAAACTGGGCCCAGGCCGGTCTTTGTGGGACGCAGTCTAGGTTACTGTCAATTCTCGCCAATGGCCAAAGAGGATTTCCTCGGGAGAAGTCAGGTGAAAGGAGTGATGAATATGGGACTGGAACAAATTAGCTACCTCTATTATTGCAGATAATTATGTTAATCGGAATGGGCAGCAAAAACTGTACCACTCTCCTACCTTCGGAATTTGCATGCAAGGCGCCACATTGGTGATGGAAGATAATGCGCCTCAAACTCAACTTAGTGGCTCGGGCCGAAGCTGACGGAGGAGACACCAACCACCTTAAAAGTGTCTGCAACACAGTTGTCCTATATGGAAAGATCGGTGGGAGCCCAAGAAAAGTTAGACGCACCTGGCCTTAGGTTGCAAGCACGAGGGTATGTATCCCGTCGAGAAGGCTTAAAACCCCCCGAATACCCGTCATGACGTCGCAAGTCTCAATCAATGGGAACTGTTTGTGTCAGTATGGTTTTGGTGCTACGCCATTCTATAAGTCCATTAACGAGTCGGATTTCTTTCCAGGCAGAGAATCGTATTGCAGCGCGTTCCTGGCTCGATTTACGGTAGCACAAAGCTGGCTAAACAACATCGGGTAAGAACAGTTTTCTGGTAAGACGTGGACGAAAAACTTGGCTTCTCCAATGGCTCGCCAATGCCCCCGTGACCGGGCAATGCTGTGTGCACAGTGCAATTGTCAACTATTCTAGAACAGCGTGCATAATAGCACACGACTGAGCATATCCGGTTGGGAAATTTCTCGAGCCTAATAGGAAACCGAGCCTAAAATGTGCCTAAAAAGCTGACAAACTGTTGCTCTGGAAAATCATATCATGTACGGCCATCAGCCTAAGACCATCTCTCAACGTGGTTGTGTACTAACTTGCGAGGTGATATCGTACCTGCACTCTGATCTCAATAGGATGAACGGAGAATGAGTTGTCCAGTTCCCTATCGCCCCAGACGTTTGTGTCAGCCAACAAGCAGGACTAGATGATGGTCTTCTGTTGAAAGGTCAGGCAGAGCGTGCTCGGCCAGTACCGCGATCCTGTGCTAACACTGCCGAGGAGTAGACCCATCGTAGCTCTGTGGTGCCAAGAGTAGAGGTCTACTTGCTACTAATGTAACCGTGCTCAACGGTCTGGAGGCGTGCCAAAAGCAATTCCGCTTGACATGATAGCGAGGATTTGGGTGTCTGCGGCTCTTAGCAGGTGCTCAGTTGCGGGCGTGTCTGCCGGTTCTGTCTGGATCGATCCCTAGGCTTGTCAAACAGTCGAGCGAACAGTGAAAGGTCCAGATAAGCAGGTGGCACGTGAATGATACAAGATCCTGCGGAGAAAGATGCTCGTTCTCGAATGGTGTCCAAATCCTTCCTCGCAGGATGGAGATAAACTTTGTGTACATGATCCAGAGGATGAATTGGGTGCCATGCGGCGGTGGCAATATAAACAACGCGTCCATCAAATGACATCATGCTGTGCTATAGTCAAGGAGCATTTCAAGATTATTGCGTCTGTTATCAAGTGCGCATAAGTATAGATGGACGCAAAGGATGTCACGAATCAACATTCTGTCCAGAATGAAGAGCAAAACATAGATTCGCTGTCATCCAGCTGCTGCACCATCGCATGCATGAACTCCAAAGTTCTAGATGGTCTGCCAAGGAGCATGATGCGCGGGAAGCGGAGATAAATCCCAATCGAAACCGGCGAACCGGCCAAGTGTAGTCGTCTTCGGAGAGTCGTACCTGAACATGGCGATGGTTTTCGACGTAAGGCTTCGTCCTCCGAATGACGCGGCAGAAATGAAATCCACGTTAACGTTACACCACGATGGTTGCGCAAAAGACTGCAAAACTATAGCCATTTTAGTTAGGTTGGTCTCGGATGAGGTACGGAAGCACAGATCGAGAATTCCGGAAGTGAGAACGAAATTTTCGAAGAGGCCGGTTAGAAGTGCGCAGGTCTTGTGGTTGGGTTTCGTTTCCGGCAACTTGCATGAATCCTCGGATGGCCTTGAGAGGTCGATGGCTCCCTGACAAGCAAGATCAGTGTTTGATGAACCATTCCTCCTTTCCTTCTCTTCTTCAAAGAGTGTCGAGAGCCATGGAGACATTCCTTCTGAGAATGCCACACGTTGAAGAATTGTCTGCTATGAATTAAGGTCGCACTGCTGGTTTGTGCTGTCAAGGTCAGCAGATGGTTATGAAGCCCCTGGAGTGCACAAAGGCGAACGCAGAAAGTAGGGATGACCATACACTTTTGAGAGATCCAGACTGCTCAGAAATACAAGGCTAGCAAGCATCCGAGGACGAAGGGGAAGCAATTTCCGTCTTCTGCTCACCGGAATAGATGCACGATGATGATTATATGGTGGTTAATTTGCAACGGAGCAGTGAGATGTCGTTGGCATTTTAAGTGGATCTCACGAAAGCAGCACATGACGTTGAAGTTCCTCCCGGAATTTTGTGTGCTGCTTCTAGTTCTCCATCTTTGTGCCGCCTACTAGTATCTGCTAGATGTAGGTATGAAAGGTATCCGCTGTCTCTCAAACCTGAAACAGGCGTTCCTATCAGCTTGTACCATTTGCTTTGCACTCTCGGTCCTCGAACTCTTGGTCTTCAAAAAATAGATCATCGCACATTCACCCGTTTGGTCTGTTGTTTCCTTGCTTGATTCATTCTACTTCATTGCTAGACAGATATCACGCTTCATCGATGCTTCTCAACCTGCATTACATCTCCCTACTCCAGACTCCTGAATGACCTCCACATCGTATTGACTAAGGCCATATGGATCCATGTACAAGTAGAATTCAAAATGCTGTTGCGCCATGACCAAAACCCAAAAATGCACTCCCTCCTGATCCAGACATCAATCACCCGCTAAACCTGTATATATTCGACCGCCCCGGAAGCCGGACTCCATCACTCTAATCACTACACGATGTGCCAATCATGAAGGAAGGTGTAGAGGATGCCCCGTCGTTGTATACGCCCCCTTGGCCAATCAAGTTGTACAAATTTTCCGCCGACGCGCAACCATGAGATGCATCGAATCTTGGAACGAGGAGAAAAGAGAAGGTGAAATGTCGAGAAGAATAAGGTCATAAGTGTACAACAATCAAGCTGGCACAGAGACCAGCCCGACACAAAGAAATGGAAGTGCTTCTCAAATCGAATCGTCGTTCAGTCCAAATCGACAGTCCGGTGTTCAAGTAGCGTGGCTGGGGTTTGCAAAAAACGAACTGGTCAACGTCAACCAAAGTCAAACGCAAGAGTATTCGTTTTCCTGAGGGCCTAGTTTTGACCGGCAGAAACTTAAGTTTAACTGAGCCGAAGATTAGTCAAGGACTCCTGCTTGTTGTTCGTGGGTTGCTGAGGTGTGGAAATCATGTTCCAGTCCCGAGTCGATCCTGGTCAACTCACCTTCGCTGCATTTGACCTTGTTGGCCCTGCGCCATGGGCATTTGCATGCCTGGCGGAACACCATTCTGCATTCCCATGCCATAAGGGTTAGCGTGGTGACCACCAGGGCCGGCTCCAAGGTACATGTTCAATTGCGGTGCGATTCCCTGCTCCTGACTAACTGGGCAGTCCTTGTGGGCAAGAAGAAGTGATTTCAACGTGACGAGCTCCTCACGAAGCTGAGTGACGGTCTGCGATAATGCATCGTTTTCAGTGCTGAAGAGCTCGACTTTGGCCTGCAGATTGGCAAGCCATTGCTTCTTGCGCTGTCGACATTTGAGCGCAGCGACCCTAGATGACGTCAGCACGAGAATATATTTCTTTGTAACGAGACGAAGTGCACACATACCTGTTGCGTTCCAAAAAGTTTTTGCGTTTCTCTTCGTCCGTCATCTTCTTGCCATTGGCGTCGACCTGCGGTCCGTCATCGTCCGACATGTCATCCATGCCGTCCATGCTCATGGCGGTATTAACGTTTCCATTGTTGCCTTTAGCTCGCTTATTCGTAGGAGCCTTTGCAGGTGGCTCATCGGCCTTTCGTCTGCCATTGCCGGCCGCAGCCTTTCCTGTAGGCTTCTTTCCACGCGATCGGGTGGTCGGCTTTGCCTGTTCGCTTTGGCCACTGTCGGAAAACTCGGCTGTGTCTGCGGACATGCTCGACATTCCGCCGATTGAGGTCTTGGCGGCGCGCTTTGCTATTGGCGAAGTGTTCTGCATCATCATGTTAGGCTGCGGCGCCATACTCGTCTGAACACTTGGGCCCTGGCTTGCAGCGGGGTATGGGTTGTTTCGTATGCCATCAGCTTGTGCTAGCATATAGAGACCATTGACAGCATCAGCATCAGCATGTTGTTGCGCTTGCTGTTGTTGCTGCTGTTGCTGTTGTTGTTGTTGTTGTTGTTGGTAAGCATTGGACTGTGCCTGTTGCTGAGGCCGGTCCATATTTTGCGGTGGAAGATTTGAGTCCGAAGGTTGGGAGGTGGGACCTCCAAAGGTTGCGTTCTGCGCCGCAGCTTTGGACTGGACAGAAGTCCGATAAAAGTCAAGGGTGCTAGGTGTTGCGCCACCTGATTGAAGAGAATTGAATAAAGCCTGGGAGTTGGGACTTGGGGCCGGGAACATAGAGCCACCACCACCAGGTGTCAATCCACTGCGCAAACCAGACTCGTTCGGCGTCGGGAATCCGCGACTCGCAAAGGACGTATCGAAGTAATCGCTGGCTCCGGTGGGCCCTGTGAGCATAGCAGGGCTCAGAGGTCCCGATCGCAAAGACGGCCAGCCTGGAGTTCCAGCGTTCAACAGTGGTTGTGGAGATGTTAGACTGGAAACTGGGGGTAACAAGCTCTTGCCAGGAGTCTCTGTCGACGGGTTTCCGAATTGCGCTTCGAAAGGATTGGGTTCCGCCTGATATGTGCCGCCGTTGTTGTTGTTGCCGCCGTGGACCTGGTTGAAGTAGTCTGGCTCGGATTGGTTTGCTTGGGACGGGCGAGGTGGAGGGCCAAGAGGAGGTTGCGCATTCGACGCGCCGTTGGTTGTGGTGGCGGGCTTCGCGTCTGCTTCGCTGGGAGGTTGCTCTGGTGCTTTGACAGGTTCGGCGGGTTCTGTTATTCTGGACGGAGATACACGTGCATCTTGCGCAGTATCTTTGCGATCTAGAAGCCTTGTCAGCGACGATGGGATGGTGTGATGGCAGCGATGGAGGCGAGAGCAACGACTTGCACGGGTCCCATGATTCAGCAATTTTTGCAATCCGTTGCGTTGCTCCCGTGCGACAACGATGGCGTGCAAGGCAGGCAGTACTGACCTGGTAATTGAGGATTGGGCTTCTTTGCGTCTTTCGGCGACGACATTCTACTCGAGTTTCGCGAGGTGACAGCGGCCATGTTGGTGACGGGTTGAGGAGAATGGGAGTGACGTGGGATGACGATGGGTCGGTAGATCTCCACAAGAGAGTTTCGAAGTACCTTTCCTTCGCACCTCAACACCCAAACGCGTGTTCGGTCACGACCTCGGGAGGGCTGCAATGCCAACAGCAATTGGGATATGGCTGTCGCAACTATCAGCTATGGACAGACGACACGTACGAGCCGTCAAAGCCAGGTGTCGCGACAGCGGGTGGGTGGTGAGTCGAAGCACAGCAACAACAACACGCCCACTTACCTCAAAGTCAAGAACACGGCCAAGCAAAGCCGCAAGCACAGTTGGAGGTCGGAAGCTACGAGTCGTATCGCGGGCCTGACCAATGCAGACTCGATGATGGATTGCTGTGCTGTGGGAGATGACGATGATGACGCACTCGGGTCTGGGGAGGAAATATATTATAGAGAGGACCTGGAAGCCGTCTGTGATTTCCAAGCAAAGCGTCGGACCTTTTTCCGACCAAGTACTTCAGGCAAACTTGTGTCGATCCCAGGCCTTGACAATGTCTGTCAATATTAACAGCGCTCGAATGCTCGAATGCAGTAATGCTCGGTGAGGGAGACGGAGACGGAGGGTTGATGGCGGGAGGAGAGGGAAATGCTGCAGAGGAGACGGGCGAGGAATGACGTGTTCGTGATCACGTGCATAGTAGTATATTTTCGTTTCGTTTCGGCTGCGAACCCGCGGTCGCTTCTGGGAGCGAGAGATTCTGATTGGGTCGCTAAGGCACTGTGGGAGTAGGTATTAATTAACTCACCCCCGTCGCTGGCTTGGGCCGATGATGACGTTAGCCCAGATCGTGCATCGTGCTGACAGTGGCTCCTCGATCGAACCTTGAGCTTGAGGTACCGCGGCTGGCTCCCACCTGCACCTGCACCTGCACCTGCACTTTGCCATGGAACAACTTCACCCTTTCTCCATCATGATGTTAGTAGATGGGAGACGTTCCTGCTTCTAGCCACGCACAGCTAAATTATATAACAAGTGCTGTACCTACTGCAATTGGGTATAACACTCCAAAAGCCTCCATCACCACCTCCGAGTCGCTTTTGCTGTTCTCGGCGTCAATCATGGGTGTGCTGTGGATTCCCCCTCCTTGCCACCCCGGCTGGTGCGGCCCGGTATGTACTACTGGTACAGTTCAAATAAATCAACAGGATACCACTCCTAGACTCAATGTCTCGCCGTCACTCGCTACATCAATGAGGAGTAAACACACTTCTCTGCTCAACGGTTTCGCTATCCGATACCCAGCTGTCCTCGGCAGCCTGGCTCAACTGTTCGATGGCATGGTGGCCTCATCAATCCAGGCCCGTTCAAAACCACTTCAACCACGGTTTAACCCATTCAATCAAGGATCCTTGAAACTGGACACGAATTTATTGAAATTGTTCCCAAGTTGCCTGAGCTCAGATCTAAAAGCTAAAATCGTACTAGTAAGTTCCGGAGGCTAGGGGAATACTGAACGAATGAAGCCACTGTGCTGGCAGTCGCTGGGTAGGCATTCTCGACAGAGATAAGAGTAGGTAGCAAGCAGGTTCTCGACAGAGATAAGAGTAAGTAGCAAGCAGGTTGCCGTCTGTTAGCTGTACACACTAGTATCGAAATACCTGATTCAAAGGTCACGTGATACATAGATTGATGCTCATATGGAAAATATTAAATCGAGCACTTCAAACCGGAGACAGATAGCATGCTTCTTATTTAGAACGCCGCGGACACCGTGGGTTCTTCAATTCAATGTCGCCAAGAACCAGATCTCGATTTCAGACAGCCCCAGCTGCCATTCTCGAAATCGATAGCGGTACATTCCTGTTAGGCAAAAGGATCACGACTTTAAGAAAACCATTGAGCTCTCGAGTTAAGAGCTGATATAAATCCCTCGTTAAATTATCGTCGAGCGGGAGCAGAAGTAAGTTGACGAAACGATTGTTACTGACTGTTTGTAAAAAGGTATTCGCGCTCCACGCCGCCAAGCCTTAACTCATGATTCTGAGCCTGAACCACAACCTGCCAGCGACAACAAGACACAGTCGTGTGTCATCGTCGTATACCACTGACACGGTTCGGTCGCTCACGATCGTCAAGCTCAACAGGCCTTCAATAGGCTGAGAATTCTACCGGGCTAAGAGTGTCTGTAAATTCTGGAGGAGGCCTAGGGTGATGTGGAATATGTGCAGGCTGCTCGTACCGTTCAAAAGCATTGTTGAGGGCCTGAAGGAAGAGTCTAGCTTCGGCAGCTGGACACGGTGAGTGAGGACACATGGACAGAGCCTTGGACAGAAATATATACTCTTTCCTTTGAACTTAATCTTTGACCATTTTGGACAGCCATGATCTGTCTCGCTCGGCGGCAATCGTTATTGGCAATGCGAATATGGGGTTCAATGCCCCATCCGTTTTGTTTCCATGCCAGGCAAGCGGCGGTGATGTAGGGACTGATCTTCGATTCATAACAGGAGGTCTCACTGCCGTCGATGGTGACAGCAAGCGAGCGTCTGCTATGCGGCTTAATGGAGATGTCTTCATGATAACCATTCACTGTTGCGATGCTTGCAATATGTTCGTAGAGCGATCGCAAGCGTAGCAACCTGCGAAAGCAAGCCTCAAAGGTAGCTCTCTCTCCAACATTTCGACCATCAAATATGTTTGTCCAAAGTCTGCCCAGTTGTGGCGAGCGCAAACCTACATGGACGTTCCAGACTCTCCTGCACCCGTGCTCCTGCAACGATAGCCCCTGAGAATCCAGCATAGAGCTTGATGCCACACTAACCGGAATGGTATGACCAAGCGCGAAGAACACGATGAAGGTGAGGAACTTCTGCACACGCACCGTTTGGTGATGGTTAGGAAATATTTGTCGAGTTCACGCTTGAGGGTGGTTAAGGTTCCTGTTCTGCGGATGGTCTTCGCCTAAGGTAGGTAGGTAGGGGTGCTCCAAGTCCTACCTACAAACAGCCGAGAGATAATTACATGGTTCCACCAAGTCATATCTTCGCGCTGGAGTATTCCCAATTTCATCGAAGAAGACATGTAGGCACCTCTTGCCAGCTCGGTGATAAAGAACCCGACACACTCATGGTATTGGGAAGACGAAGTTGAAGCCCTGAAGGCGATCATGCGACTCTTGGAGTGAAGATCACCAGAACTCGGTTGACAAAATCGAAAAGTGCAAATTCTGGCTTTTTGACTGATTGGGATACTAAAGTTGGGATCGGGAGGCAGACCTGCTATCTTGAGGAGGCGAAGATGAAGAAACCGGGTCTTGATTCTCTGGGTCGCTGATGTGATGCTCTACTATGCATTATTAGTCCAACCTCGATTTCTTTCTCTCGTCAATCATGACACCCTTTTTTTGTCCTTCCACCCTCTAGTACATCTGTACTTCCACGAGACTTCTCCTCACCCCACTCTTCTCACCCAAATCAAGGTTATGATTATCAATCTCGTACGCCACAGCTTTCCTCTCCCTACACTCAATCTTGAACGCGTCAACACTGCCCCCAACACCAAAATACATTCTCTTCGCCGCAATCATCCCCTTGCCCATTCGCACCCGCTGAAGTATCCCGATCAGCGCTTCAGCAAACGAAGACAGTGCTTCGGGAGAGTAAATAGTCTCCGATGCGAGAACAAGGATATTCATCTCCGGATCCGTCGGTATCATAGACAGGAACGGGGCGCTGGGTGTCCACGATCCAGAAATGAGGTTGAGATTTAACCCTTGTGATGACAATGTGGATAGAAAAGCCTTTGTGATTTCCGGGGTGATTTCCAGATCGCCATTTTCCTCCTGTCCGGCGAGGGGATTTGGATCCGAGGGCGAGAATGGGGCTTCGTGCGCGGGTAATGTACTTGCCCACGTAAGGATGAGATTGGGTAAGGTGACCAATCGGAGAACGGAAGCGTTGTAATCGGATAGAGTAAAGTATAGTGGAAGTTTCTCAGTCACGGCGTAGTGGAAGAGAACAAGTGATGGTATTGCCGTGCCGCAACCAAGCTGGGTAGAAGAGTTAGCAATCACACATGTGCTCCCTTCAGCCAAACAAAAAAATCCTCACCTCAACAACATGATCCACCCGACACAGATCATCCAAATCTTTTCTCGGTCCGCGATCAAGTAATAGTTTCGCTAAATCGAAAGAACATTCCCAGCTCTTAAACCCGCCTTCATAGACATTGGTCCTGATATCTGAATCATCCAACCCAGCGGCTGCTGTCGCATCGTCACCATCTTCCGCCATGATCTGAAGTCGTATATCAAATAGTTCCCGCCGTGGTAATCTCAATTTCTTCCCTCTGTTGGATTCGATTTCGAAAAACGCGTAGGATATCTTGGATGGAAACGTCGCAAGCTGATGGCTCGTGTTAGCTGAATCCATGCAGTGAAAATCCCTTGTTCTCTCTTATTAAAAATGGAAGTCTTCTCCTCCCCAAGTCTTTTTTAAACCCAAAGCACTCCGAGTTAAACCCTTCAATCCCCAAAAACACACCTTCCCGTCACCTCCACCTCCAAGCAAACCAACAAGACACACCCCAAACCCCTCAAACAAACAAAACCCACTCCCTTCCATCCGCCACCAAGAAAAATCACAGGACTCACCAATTCTTCAACCCCATGACCCCTCGCCCTCTCCAACTTCGGCAAATTCGCCAATGCCGTCGCGCGTTGGCTAGGATGATTGACCTCCTCCTCCTTCTCCTGAACAATGTCGTCTCCACTGAACCCAAAACTAAAAGACATGATCGATTGAATGAATTCTTGTTGATGTTGTTTACAGACTCGTGGGGATCCAGCGCTCAAAAACATCGAGGGAAATGATTTTGGTACTAGTCCCAGTCGGTGACGTTGCACGTGATCTTATTTGATCATCGAAGCACCTCAAATCATGATGATGACTGGCACAATGAATTACGATAAGATGTGGTCCAATATTCATCGCTACACTGGGCAATTCCACGCCAAAAAGCAACACCAACAGCAGTAGCAGATAAAAAAACAGGCAAGCCAATACCCCATGCTATCCAAAATGTTGCACCCGCTACCAATGTGCAGAAAATGCTGGCACATAAAACCGAACCAGAAAGAGTAACAGTAAAGTGGATTCCATCCATCAGGCCCCCTTCAATGTCCATCCGAAAAGGAGGTCCCGCTTCTGCACCATGACCAACAGAGAAGTAGAAAAGAAACAATGCAGACCAAACAAAGTGAGGAGTTGGATAGTTTCTGATCCGCAAATAGAACGGACATGGCTATAACCTTTGACGAAGAGCCCACGCAGTAGCCAAGTATAAGGATAGCATGAAAGACATGGACACCCGTATTTGTAGCGTACAATGGCGAATCCGCATGTCGAATACTGCCTCGAGGAGCATACTGACATTCCTGCACAGCTGCGTATCGCCAGTCAAAACTTTTTTAATGTAGAGTAAGCAGTTCGTGAAAGTAGGCCAATTTCAACATGGCCAAGTGGTAACTCCAAAACGCCGTTGCATCCATGTTCGCTTCGTAAAATGTCTGAATAATCCTGACTGATTCAGAGTGGACATGTTCAGTACTCCGGCAACCTTCTGAGGCTGCCGATTGTATAAATAAAAAGTAGTTAGATTTGGCGTAGTGCGGTGGGATGGATACCAAATCAGAGCGGCATTCACGGATGAAGTCGATTTCGGGATGACGGTAGATTCCGCAGTCCGGCAGGGGAGGTTCATCGATAAAGTCGTCGAGAGATTATGTTAAGAACCATGATGAGGTTTGATATCGTTGATCAGAAATTGGATCTGGTATCTTCATAGAATGCCTGAGTCTTTGAGAGCATTTTGGAGGATTGTTTCCTTGACTGCTGCGAACACGAGTCGAATGTTTGACGTGTCTGTGGCTTGCGTCAAGCTGAAGGTTGTTAGTGTCTACTCGACCAGTTGACAAGACCAGGAAGCAGACTCACTGGGGATATAAGTTCAGATGCGCCCGATTCACTTGGTTGAACCTCCATAAAAGGTATTTTGCTGCCCGATTGACATCATTGCCGCCAGAGTAGTCTGGGAAATAATTGCTAAGAGGCGATCGCGCGAGTTTTTGCTTGAACAAATCGACCTTGTTGAGGAACAGGATGATACTAGTCCGCATAAACCAGCGTGAATTCACCACCGAGTCGAATAGAACCAAGCTTTCCATCATTCGGTTCTGTACCGCTGTCAGCAAATCGTGTTGAGGAAGAATGGGACACATACCTGGCTGCTTTCTTCCAACAGCACTTGATCGTACTCGCTGAGTGCGACGCAAAATATTATAGACGTGACGTTTTCAAAGCAATGGATCCATTTTTTGCGTTCACTTCGTTGGCCACCCACATCGAACATGCTGACATTTTATTAGCACGTGATTTTTTTCAGAGTATGTAGAACTCACTGTATGCTCAGCTGCCCCATGCTAAAGCGTGTTTCGTAGATACCGGTCGTTTTCGTTCGCGCTCGCAAGACGTCTGCTTCGTGTGGCACGTAGTCAGGCGCAGCTATCCTTCCGACCTCGTCAAAGAAACTGGCAGCTGTCAGCATAATCCAACGTTGCAAACACAGGACGTACTAAGGTGCAGAGTCCATCAAGTAGAATTCACTTGAATGCTCCATGACTCTTGGCACACACGGATCATGCCATAGCGACGAGACTGCCTGTCCAACTTTTGCGTCCAAGGGCTTATCTGGGTCTGGGTCGATGGAGAATTCCATCAGATAGTCGGCGAAGTCGCGGTTCAGCTCTCGTTCAGGTTCGGCTTCGAATTGTCGCATTGCCGCTATCAGTGCCTTTGCGCAGTCTATAACGTTCTTGAAGATGGTGTGACGATACATGGCCAGCTCGTCCGGCGAATAGCCATTTTGGTGTATGATCTTCATCTGCTTGACAATTGTCGACTTTCCGCTCTCGCCGGATCCTGTCTCATGTCAGTGAAGCGCGCTGCAGGACATGTAGCAGCAGCACGTACCCAGGAGTAGAATCTTGCATTCTCGCCGTAACCGACGTGAGTCTTCCTCAATCTTCCTATCTATGGCCTGACTACGCTTCTTCTGCTCCAAGTCGTCATTGTTCGTGCTCATACACATCCCCATTATCCACTGTCAAAGGGGCCTGCCTCCGTGTAGACCAAAAGGGCAAGCTCTGTTGGCACGCCAGCTCGGGTCGTCGAGGAGGCCTCAGCTGCGAGGGCGCAGCGGCCCGCGAGAATCACAAACCGGGCTCCAAAGAGCTTGAGTTGTGCTGCACGCGCTTGCGCAGCTTCGCGCTGGACGGAGTGACAGGGCGAAATGTGGGTATCCGGAGGCTCTGGACGGGCAATGGTTCGGCGGGATGATGAGCGAGAGGTGTGCGGAGGTCAGGTGTAAGGGTGGTGGTGATGGGGATAGGCGTGGTGAGGGCGATTGTTTGAGTGTCGACAACAAGCCGTCAGTCGTCGCTGGGGTGCTAGTCGGCTTTTGGGTATTCGGTCGATGCAATACTGGAGGTGAGAGGTTAACGTTGGCTCTCTGTCTTCAGGTTCAAGTCTAGCGAACTGTGGGTCCCTGTCTTGCAGCAGCGTACTTGCCGCCCCAAGCTTCGAAATAGATGGACAGGGCGATGGAACAACAACTGTGTACAGCCTGGCGAGCAAGTGCAGTGGCAGTGGTGGAGAAGGGATCAGTATCGGTATCGGTATCGGTATCGATCATTAGGCGTGCAAGTGGCAGGTGCAGTATCATACGAGACAGCCGCCTGGTATCGTGGTGGTATGGAGGTATGGAGAGTGAATCCGCCCGGCGTGCTTCACCTTGCCCTCTCTCTCACGCCTGTGGAATCTCTCTTGGGGGGGAGGGGGGCCAGTAGCTTCTAGGAGGTAGCTAGGTAGGAATAGGTATCACTCTGGCAGTGGCAGGCTGTGAGAAGACTGACTGTAGGTACGAACATCCACATCCACATCCACATCCGCAGCGGTCCAGCCTTTGCTTGATCCGTGAGCCATTGGCACTCCGTTGTTAGCAAGACTTTTCCACGTGTTGCCCAGCTGAGACCATCATGGAATCCCTTGCCGCTCTACTTAAAACCCGCGAGTTTTGAAGACGATCTCACGCCTTGTCTTGTCGCCTTAATCCCGCAAGATATCCAAAGATTGACTCTCTCATCAAGTAGAGCCAGTCTTCCCTCCCTGCGCGCATGATGGGCGTCTTGGAATTGTCATCACATTTCTTGACCGCATCTGTTCTGCAAACACGTTCTCTCTAACTGGGCAACGAGTTCATCTATCTTGCCCTTCCTGGACCTCCACGTCCAATCCCATTCCTCCACAGCTCGCGTTTCAATATAATTCCGTCTCTCCTCGTTCCGTGCGACAAACGGTTGTGTCGTGCGTGCGTTAGACATTGCGTTGAGGACCTCGCCAGGAACAGCCGGGCAGTAAGGTTGATACATGATGTGTCAAATTTCTGTGTCTTGCATAGCAAGGCCACACTCGACAGAATGTGGTGCTTGCGACATGGAGCTACACGGCCATGATACGTTCATGGTCTAGAAAGCATCCCCACAGGCTAATATTGGCTGTGGTAGCAACCAAGACACGCTGATTGCCTGAGAGCAGATACAAAGAGGCCTGAAAGCTTCAGCATTGATGAATGACAACCCCGACCCCCAAAGGAAAGAACCGTGGCCTTGGATCGTTGATCGCACTTGTCGTCCGTGCTCGTGACCTGTCAGAAACCTGGAGTGCGGTTGTATATATTAAAGAGCTGATATAAGGTTTGTGGGATCATGGGCCTTCACTCTATGATTGCAAAGTTACTACTACTGAGCTCGAGGCTATGCTCTGGTCCTGCTTGTTTTGTGCTTTGTCTGCTACAAGCGTCCGCGACAATCAAAACGAACAGTAGTTAATGTGTGGAATTTGAAGAACTGATAGTGCAAGGTCGTGAGGACCGACTGGTGGATTACCCAGTCCGTGTCCCCTACCTGAAAAATCCACCAACACCTGTCTAGAGTACCTACCTAGTAGAGAGGCATGATCTCGCAGATAGAGAGATTATTGCGTGGAGGACCTCGGCTGTGCTGACATGGAATTAGCAGCCTCCATCGTTCGTAATTACAATGGTGTATGGTTTAGCAAGACGAGGACTGGATCTGATGCGATGCGAGTCTTGCTGCAGCTCTGCGGGCGGTTGACTGTTTACTGGCCGGGTGGTATATTGACTGGGTTGCTGTGTCTTCAATTTTCACACCAAGAAGATAGATGCTTTGTATCCGGCTGGCGAGTTTATTAGGTCTTTGGGCGTCGCGCAAGCTCCTCAATATGTAGCATGACCGCTCCTTCGTTGGAGTCCGACACGAGGTAAAGGTCGACGGTTCCAGTGCTGACGTCCGTCCTACTCCTAGCTCTGGCACGAGAAGACTGGAAAGATTGGTGGATCTGGCCTGGCCCCTCGATGCAACGGCATCTTGCCTGTTTGAAGGACGTCGGACGGCAGTGGAGCTGAACGAGTGGTGTTTGGCCGCAAAGCTCGCCGCGAGCAGCTCGAGGTTGTCAGTTGGCAGGCTGGCTTTTCCTTTCCACCCTAGTCGTCCTTGTTTGCTGTGGAAGAATCAGGTTTTTGATATCTCTCTTGCCGTCTCCACCCCGGCTGAGAATAGAAATGATCGACAACTGCTTCCCCTCCATGGTCCATACCTACCAAAGCTCCTCCTCCTTGTCCCCCCGACTACTACTACTCCGTACCCATTACCACACTAAATCCTTAGTAACAAACCCGCGCGAATCGGGCCTTAACACGCCGGCAACTTGATATCCATCGCCAAACGTCTCTCTGCATCCTCATCCAGGCCAAACTTTCCCATCAGCCACCCCCCATCGAAGCACACAAACAATACTTACAACGCCCCCTCCATCGGACCCTCTCCGAAGCAAGCCTTCTTTGTGCGTGGCCAAATAGGCAATGGCTTCTCTCTTGCCGCTGGACAACCTCTGACTTTGCGCACACAGAAGAATCAACCCTCTGACCTCCTCGCATCCGCCATACAGATCGAATCGACCCGCCATCCTGCCCCACGCAGACAACCTTGACCATCGCAATGGCTGAATTCGTGCGAGCCCAAATTTTCGGGACCACCTTCGAGATCACTAGCAGGTACTGTACACCACGCAGGTCTTCAGACAAACACACACAACAGAGCGCTGATAGTTGTTTACCTCAGATATGCAGACCTCCAACCCGTTGGAATGGGCGCCTTCGGGCTTGTCTGGTGCGGCCTCAATCCCTCTCCGTTTCGAATCCCTTTATACTGAGATGTCATTGCAGTTCGGCAAAAGACCAACTCACTGGACAAGCGGTGGCGGTGAAGAAGATTATGAAGCCCTTCAGCACACCGGTTCTGGCCAAGCGAACGTATCGCGAGCTCAAGCTCCTGAAGCACTTGAAGCATGAGAATGTATGAATGCCACCGAGATTGTCGCCTCGTCTCATCTTCACTAACAATACTAGGTTATCAGTCTGAGCGACATCTTCATTTCGCCACTCGAGGACATGTAAGTCGTTGCTCAGAATTGCATTTGGTAGTTGCCCGGCTGACTCTGGCTAGCTACTTCGTCACAGAGCTGCTCGGAACCGATCTCCACCGTCTGCTCACTTCCAGACCTCTCGAGAAACAGTTCATTCAATACTTCCTCTATCAAATTCTGGTACGTATGGACCGAGGCGTACATGGACCCCTTTTTTAACACATGCTTTGTAGAGAGGACTAAAGTATGTTCATTCTGCCGGCGTCATCCATCGTGATCTGAAACCCAGTAATATCCTCGTCAACGAAAATTGTGACCTCAAGATCTGCGATTTCGGTCTGGCCCGTATTCAAGATCCCCAGATGACTGGCTATGTCTCCACACGATACTACCGCGCCCCAGAGATCATGCTCACGTGGCAGAAATATGACATCGAGGTAGATATCTGGAGTGCGGGCTGCATTTTCGCAGAGATGCTCGAAGGAAAGCCACTCTTCCCTGGAAAAGATCACGTCAACCAGTTCTCCATCATCACAGACCTTCTCGGGACACCTCCAGATGATGTGATTAAGACCATCTGCAGCGAAAATGTAAGATCACTCGACTTATCTTCAACTGCTGAGCTAACAATTTAAGACCCTTCGATTCGTTCAATCCCTACCAAAGCGCGAGCGTCAACCGTTGTCAGCAAAATTCAAGAACGCCGATCCACTTGGTGAGTTTGGAGAGTTCCATCAGGCGAGGCTCTTACTAATGATTTCTCAGCCATTGATATGCTAGAGAAGATGCTCGTGTTCAACCCCAAGTCGAGAATAACAGCAGGCGAGGCTCTTGCTCACCCATACCTTGCACCTTACCACGATCCATCCGATGAGCCTGTCGCTGAGGAGAAGTTCGATTGGTCGTTCAACGATGCAGACTTGCCCGTCGACACCTGGAAGATTATGATGTATGCTGCAGCTTCATCTTTGCGTATCCTGTCTTGCTAACATCCTGCTTAGGTACTCCGAGATTCTAGACTACCACAACGTGGACGCACAACAAGAGGGCATGGAGAACGTAGAAGGTGGAAGTTAATAGGTCAACATGGTACATTATGTGTTTGTTGCTGCTGCTCGAAAGGCAAACGCAGCGGCTGGGCTACAGGAGTGTAAGGTTGTGCTGGGTATTTCCAGGAAAGGCATGCATTGGGAACTTTTGACGAACTCCATTGCTCCCAACATTATTGGGTGCCTTGGTCAGTGGCCGACTTATTTCGAATGAGGTACACATCAGTACCAGACAGCATATGGAAGATGGCTATGAATAGATTATGAATGCGACTTTTTTTGAACCATACTCAACCTACTAGTACTTGATGGAGCTTGCCTCGTGCCCGGAGCTGGGGTGCAATCGGACCGGAGCAGTTGGGGGACGAAGAACGCATCAACTGCAAAATCCGGACAAATCGGAGCCGGATGATGGCAACATTCAATTGAGCCGCGAATGGTTGTGAGCAAGTAACATTTTGCACGACGAGATGGCTTGAATTTGATCAAGCTTCCGGTGGCCCAATCGCGTCTCTGCCGACCTCTCTCATTTGACGGTGTCATGCTCGAGGTCGCAGCCACCGATTGCACGGGTCAGGGTCCTCTAGAGAGGCGAAGATTTCTCACAGAAGGATCGACCAATCAGACGAGGGGCCTGACATACGAGATCTGCTTAAGGCTCCCTTCCTCGATGCCATTTCCTCGTGCACTTTACATTCGTCTTCTTTTCTCACAACAAATCCATACCTTTTGATTTGTGTTCGGGTCTCAGTGGAGGTTTTGAAGAGCATGGATACGACTGAGAAGGCTGTTTTGCCCGATGAGAATGTCGGTAGAGAGAGAGGTTTTATAGAGAAGAGGTCAAGGTTGTCTGATCGGAAGGTTGGAAGCGTGCAGGGTGGGGATGTTGAGAGTGGCATTCCGAGTAAGTGTCAATTTTCTCCGTGGGTTTTCGAAAAAATCGATTGTCGTCGTCGAGACATTTTTTGGGTTTTCTATGTGTATGCTGATTTTGGGATATTCTAGACGGGGATGGGGAGGCAGGGGACAATGATGTACCCGTTCTCAAAGGCCTTTCCATACTCGATCGTTTCCTGGTCGTTTGGATCATTTTGGCCATGGCTATTGGAATTCTCCTGGGCAATTTCGTGGATTCGGTCGGACCAAGTTTGCAGAAGGGGAAATTTGTTGGTGTCAGTGTTCCAATTGGTAAGATCTCACATGCAGCCTCCTCATACACAGAGTCTCGCAAGGCTACCTACAATCAATCTTACTAAATGTGAAAATCAGCTGTTGGACTCCTGGTTATGATGTACCCAATCCTCTGCAAAGTCCGCTATGAAACCCTACACCTCCTTTTCCGCCACCGCCAGCTCTGGGTCCAAATTGGCGTCTCCTTTGTCCTGAATTGGATCCTCGCGCCTCTCTTAATGGTCGGATTGGCATGGGCTTTCCTCCCTGACCGTCCAGACCTGCGCGAAGGCCTCATCTACGTCGGTATAGCGCGCTGCATCGCCATGGTGCTCATCTGGAACGATCTCGCCAACGGAGATCCAGAATACTGCGCCGTCCTAGTCGCATTCAACTCAATCCTCCAAATCGTGCTGTTCGCCCCTTTTGCCATTTTCTACATCAGGATTGTAAGTGGGAATCGGGACGATCCTGATGCAAATTATACGCTTGTCGCAAGGAGTGTCGCCGCATTTCTAGGTAAGAAAGCAGAATCCCCCCAATCCTCTCCCCCAACACATGTCCTAATACACACGCAGGAATCCCCCTCGGCGCCGCAATCCTAACCCGCCTAACGCTCTACCCCCTCCTTGGCGAACACAACTACCAAAAACATTTCATCCGCTACGTCGCCCCATTCTCCCTCATCGGTCTCCTCTACACAATCATCGTCCTCTTCGCCTCCCAAGGCCACCGCGTCGTCCACCAAATAACATCCGTCCTCCGCGTCGCCGCACCCTTGCTCGTCTATTTCTTCACCATCTTCACCTTCACCGTCTGGCTGTGCTGGAAATTCGGGTTCGGGTACAGAGTGAGTTGTACGCAGAGTTTCACGGCGGCGAGCAACAATTTCGAGTTGGCGATTGCAGTTGTTGTTGCTGTTTATGGGGCGGAGAGTGACCAGGCGCTTGCTAGTACGGTTGGGCCGTTGATTGAAGTGCCGGTGCTTGTTGCGCTTGTTTATGTATTGAAGGCGGTTAGGAGGAGGTGGAAGTGGGAGGGTTAGTCTGCTGAACGAACAGTGAAAGAACAAATAGAGAAGAAGAGGAAGGTTGATGAAGTAAAGCGAGGATGAATGATAGCTTGGGTGTTTTCAAGACGATCCTTGCCGTCTGTTCATGACATTTCCTATGTCTATGAGCTAAATGTGCCAAATTGCAGCTATACATACGACGACAGACCATCTCTGAATCTGTAGATGTCCATCAGTCCTATGCTTTCTTTCCAAAACGACAGTTGGGGGTATATCGCGCTGAAAAAAGCAGAAGTACAGACTGGGAATTATAAGGAGGTATCCCCAAAATATCCAAAACAAACAAAAAGCAAGCAGAAAAAATCCACGAAAAGCCTCCCAATCTTTAGAGTGCTGCCGACTATGCCTCCTTTGACATTCCCGATCCAAATCTGGGTCCCGGTTCAAGTCACAGTCCAAAGGATACACTCCTCCCACCCTAAAGCCCCTCCCCTATATCTGAAAAGTAACACCTTTCTTCTTATCTCCCTCATCAGCATCAAACCCAAAGACCAACCGGAACAAGTCCCTAAACCAATCGAACCCCTGCCTTATGGAGATCCACTGTACCGCCCTCGCAATCTCACTCGCCGTCATCTTCCTCCCCGCAGGTAAAAACTGTCTCAAGTCGCCCCTCAGCGTCGGATCATTGAGCACCAATTTTCGATAGCTCTCAAACAACTTGACTTGCCATGGTTGTTGGCCAAATGCTGTTGAGGGCAGGGTCTTGACAAAAGCGGTGAGGGTGGTGGGGGATTGTCGGCCGAAACCAAGGTTGACGGCGGATTTAAGGATGAGGGCTTGGAGACGGAATTGGTGCGTGTCTTCTGGGTCGACTTGTTGCTGGTTCTGTTGTTGTTGTGAAGATTGCATGGGGGTTGGTGTGGCGGTGCTGGCTCTGTTCACGCTGGTTGTTGTGCGTTGACTTGCGTCGGAGTAGTTTGATACGGAACTGTTGGAGGACCAGCGGTTGTGGGTTGACATTCCTCGGGCGGTCATGGATGTCATGGCTGTGGGGTCTGGACCTAGAACTAGGATGTTTGGAACTGCTATGTTTGATTCTGTGGGTGAGGCTTCGTCTTGGTCGTCGAAAATGGTGGTGGGCGTTTCGGGAGGCATCATCTGGGATTTCACGCTGTGAAAGGTTCCTGATAATGAAGATGAGGGGCGAGAAGATGGGGCTTGATTGTTTGGTTGGTAGTTGTTCTGGTTGGAGGTGTAAGATTCTTGGTAACTCTGGCCTGGGAATACTCTCTGCACTGGTTTCGGCGTGCCACGATCTGGTCGTATTTGGGTCCATCCTTCTCGGAAGAGGTCGCACAGTTCCCAGCACGCTTGAACGGCAGACGCGAGGAGTTCTTCATCTACGGGCTTCCCATCGCGGCTATTTTGGCGAAGACTGAATAGGACCTCTGCGAGTTGCCAGCAAGCCCGAAGGAGTGCGTCTGTCTCTTCTGGCAGGGCAGTCCTCTGCTTCATCAATCGATGGCACATCGTAAGGTAAAAGTCCAGCGTCCGTTCCCTGAAAGCGATCGGGAGATTGCGATCATGAGTGTTGTATAGGTGGTTGTTGAGTTCGAAACTAACCCTTAGAATACTATCCGTGACTTCATCGCCCCGGTGTCGAGCTTCAAACAGTGCCTGACAAAATTCGCGGCATAATTCCAGCGTCGGTCGCACATGGGTACCAGCAGTTTCTTCCCGACTATCGTACAGATTCTGGCACAGTCTCCAACAACTCTTCCAAGCTAGCTCTTGTACGTCGCCCGATCCGGAAAAGCTGAACATCCGTTCACGATGCATGGAGCTAAGGTTTGCCAGGGTGTTACATAGTGTCCAGCATTCCTTCAGTGCCGTCTTAAGCGAAGAAACCTCTGCCTCTGCACTACCGAGGTTTTGTAAAGCATCATTTATGGTTTCTACCCGGCCACTACTCGTGTTACTGGTGTGTGGTGAATCTGGTCGATCTAGGTCGTCGGCTTCCTCGATATCTGCCTTAGATCAGCAAACAGAGCCTGTAGTCCTGCAGGCTCACGGCATACCGGCAAGATTTTTATTATTCCCCAACCTTGACCGTCTTCCCCACTCTTCCTCTGCCTCTTGTAATGTTGATGCGCGTGGTGTCGCGCCAGCTCCTGTCCGTGCCGGCGGTACCTGTGTGTTTATGGGCGCTGTGTCTCGAATGGAATGTCGCTACAGACGCAATGTTAGCTTGTTACCAAAGCACGTCAAAAGAGGTTTGGCAACCTTTTCATCGTGCGGGAAATGGTCGGGAGTAGTGGGCGACACTACTGTATTGTCCGAATTATCAGATGGAGAAGAGCTAGATCGATTACGTCGCAACGGTAGCGGTGGTGATCGTTTACTGTCCTTCTACGGACCATGAATACAATGCCTGGACCACTTGTTGACGAGCAGGGCATTGACTTACGAATTGCTTGAATCCAGCGGGCGCATGGATTACAGAAGAAGGGCCGTCATCTAAGACTTTGGAAATGTTCGTATCTATTTGGACCAGGGGAAGAGGCTTGGAATGTTAGCACAACACGCTAACATTGCAAGATCAAGTTGTCCAAAACATACGGCTGCTTCTTCCACGCTTCGGTTGCTCATTGGACTCATGATCTCTATATCGGGAGACTTTGGAGGATCGTCTCCCGCGCTTGGACTAAGCAAGTCATCCTGATCAATGTCCGTGATGTCGGTCGAGTGTGAATCGTTGGACTCCACAGGCGACGGATCAACCGTCGCCGGATATGGAGAGGGTGGAGGAGCCAGAGAGTCTCGCTCGGAACCAGTAGATGCCCTGTTCGCGAACAAGAAGTCAGCATGTGACGACTCTGTGGGCCCAGCGTGGCTCACCTCTTCATTGAGCGGGCTCGAAATGCGACGGAGTAGGGAGTGGGCGAGGACGGAGACTCTGTATAGGGCGAGAATGCAGACTTCAATGTCGGACTCGGCATCTAGAGATCATTAGAGCTGACGATCGCATATTTGGTTCGGTCCAATAGCAAGTACCAGCGTCGTTGTCATTGCCATCCTTAGTATGGGGGAGGGGATAGGACGCCGTCGAACTCGACAGCGTTTGAATGAATTGAAGCCGCGGATGATGGACTGCAAAGAAGGTGCAAATGCTCTTCTGCGAGGATCCTATCACAGGTGCCAGATCTCTGCCGACTTGCAGCCCAGGCTTGACCGGCGAGGCCGCCTAATTGGCCCCAGGGTTGAAGATGTTGGTGGTGTTTCCTGACGCCGTCCACCTCGGGCAGATACACGACTGCAAAGAGTAGAAACGGCGCGAGACAAGCAACTTGCAGCGTCTCCACGCTCTGAACGAGGACCAGAGCGAGTATAAGACGAGAACGTGACGCGAGCAAGTCGCGATGCCACATTCGGTTCTGGGTAAATTTCGAGAAGATGGGGATCACAGCATGGGCCAAAAAGCCGCGCTGTGGTTTGCGGGCGGAGGATTCGCCCTAAGTACCACCTCATTGGCCATGTAAGCGCTGACGGCTTGCTCCTTAACCCTCTTGCTGGGTTCTTTGTGAACGCCATGCGGCCACCGGCATGCAGAATCATCTTCGGAACCTTCAGACGACGCGAAAGATCGGTCTTGCGCAGCGCAGCAACCTCCACGAACCACGAACCCCGGGCGACTGCGCTGGCAAGCTCGACTGAGCCGCTTCCGATCAGTGCAGCCTCGTCCGCCACTACAGTCACAAATGCCGTTGTAAACCCGTGAAAACGCCGTTACACAGTTGTAGTTAGATTGACACTAGATTCACAAAAAGACGTCGTTACTAAGGCGTGAACACGGCACAACGTTTAACACATAATACAAGTGTGTGACGAGGAGATTACTGTCATTTGAGTGGCCACTTCTAACCAATCAGAGGGCTCGAATCCAAAGTAAATAGAGTAACAAAATGCCGACGGTATAAACCGATGCCGGTGGCATAATATGATGCCGAGATCTCGAGATTATGAGCTATATTTAGTAGCATAAACCGAGCTATTATAAGTCGTTGTATAAGCTATATTAGGCTAGCCTCAATCTCGTATTCTCGTGTGTTTGAAGCCCTCGATCTCGTATATTTGAAGCCCTCGATCTTATACGTTTGAAACCCTCGATCTCGTACGTTTGAAGCCCTCGATCTCGTACGTTTAAAGCCCTCGTATTCTCGTATTTAATATATATTATAATCTAATTAACGCATGTAGTTTAGGTAATCCCGTACTTTCTCACGTATAGTAGGGCCCCTACAATTAGCCTCGTAAAACGCCTAATCCGACTACTATCTTCTTCTCGTAATATACCGATTAAACCCTATACGTAATACGTCTCCACGAAGTCTAGCCTTCCGTTTTCGTTTGTATATACAATTTATTAAATAATAGGATCTAGTATAGCCCCTCGCTATCTACGAACTACTATAAACTAGCGATCAAAAGTAGTAATATAGACGAGAACTAAGCTAAAATAGTAGCCGTTAATATCTAGTAGAAGGTAATAAATGAAGTAGTCCCTATAGTTAGCTAATATTTTATATTATAACGCTTCTAATCCGTAATAAGCAGCCTCGGCGGAGGTTTTATAGCGACAATAATAGCTAACTTGACTATATAATAGCTATTTAGTACGATAAAGGATCCTCGTAAGTTAAAGCCGTTGATTACGGTTTAGATAATAGGATTAAGGCGTTTGGTATAATAATCTACCTTGAACTTCCGGAAAATCCTTAAGATCTAGTATATTAGGATAAAGGCGACTTGGATTAAGGCTTTCTTATAACTAAATATAGTTTATTTACTCTATCCTAAATAGGGTATTGGCGACGTTAATACCTATTAGGGACTTGGATCTCGCGTGATACTTGGTTTGAAAATAGAATCTCTTAAGAGGATAGGACTACTAGTAATAAGTAGGGCTATTTTTTCGTATATAATCTATAAGATACATTAAGTAATAAACGTTAATTACGTATACTTAAAGCCAATTTAGCTTCTCCTAGTAGTAAATATCCTCCTACGTAGTAATAAATATAAGGATCTCCTATTCCAGCTTCGATAAATCTAATAGGGGGATAGATTAGGCTATTAACATAGTCTAGATCTCGTATAAGTAATAGAGGTTTCGGTAGCAATCCTTAGGAATATATTCGTGTAAAAGGGGGACCAATATATACTCTAGTATATCCTACTAATCCGCCGACTTTATGGATTTGAAGCTATCAAACGTAAGTAGTATAAAGCCTAATATAGCTAGTATATTAGCCCTAGCCTCCTTTAGCATTTGATTAATAATCCCCTTAGTTCTCCTAGTAAAAATGTAGTTACCAGGGTTATAATTTAGATCCTATTACCGTTGCTTTTTAGGATTATTAACGGCTAATCGCTTACTATTCTATATGCCCTATAGTATCTTTAATATATTAAGGGGGACTACATGCATTATATTAATTAGAAAGCTATCCGGAAAGTGGAGAGAAGGTAGCCGTAAAAGTATACTTTTTCGGTTGATTCCTAGTACGATTTATCGATATTAGATAAGTACTTATAATTATAGAGTAAGTAATAGTAATATACGGCCATTTAACTAGTAGATTAGGCTGAAAATACTATAATAGCTATACTTAGTATAACATGTTATTAAGATATAATAATAAATATCCAACTTACTATATAACTTGTATATAGTTTTATCCGCCAAAGTAGCCTCCTTAATGTCACGGCGTAAGTTATACCGTAAATAATGCCTACTAGCACGTTGTAGGGGTGAATAAGGATAGTAATAATACTTATTAAAAGGAGATTGAGTGGCTTTAATTCGATAAAATTGGTATAGACTAATAGCGTTACTAGGGGTCCTTATACTAATGAGTTTAGAGATGGTAGGGCTATTACCTACGTAAATAGTTAGTTAATTAAATACTAAAAAGAAGAGAGAAACTATAAAAAGAGGAGATTAAAAACAATAGGTAATATAGCCTGATTCCTACCTTTTTACTCTACCTCTCGCTACTGAAGTACAAGCATCGCTAGGCTTTAGTAGCGAGAGGTAGAGTAAGAAGGTAGGAATCTACGCTATATTACCTATTATACTATATTTAGTAGGTAATTGCAATATATATATATAATACGGCGAGGGTTAATAGGGCTCGAACAGTTGAAGACTTATATACTAAAAAAATATCTTTTTTTTAAGGGGTCTACTAACTATAATACAACGTACAAATAATTAAGTTGAGTAAGAAGCTGATTAAATAGCTAATTCTAAGTATAACTGCGGACTTATATATATAAATATATATTGTTATAGTTGTATAAATAGGGGGGTTTTATATTATATTTCTACAAAAATATAATTGCGGGCAACTGCGGGTAAACCGGAGGTAAGTACGGACCAATTATACTATTATACGGCACTAACTAGGCGCTAACTAGTGCGGCCTTAGTTTACTATATATTTAGTAGTCAACTAGTATACAATGCGTATCTACCGCAACCGATCAATTAATTAATAAAAAATTAATAAGTATTAGGATAATACTATAGGTCATATTACGCGTTGCAATTAAGTGATTATAATATAGTAGTATTGTATAATAATTGATATTATAAGGAGAGTAAAGATAAACTAAACTTACCGCAAACTAATACCGGCTATATACGTAATATAAAGTCCTTATTGCGAAGGCTATTAGTAACTTCG